>JANRMT010062813.1:116993148-117018818 GCA_026402145.1 Polypterus bichir lapradei
GTGCGCTCAGTTTATCAGCAAAGTGCGTATTTGGGAACACCGTAGTGACGACTTGGTTCAACATTACTTGGCAATAGGGAAAGTGGGGCAAGTTGCACTGGTGCATTTGTGTCTCCCATAAAAGCAGCTTCACTTGAAATCACTTTGTGATTGTGCACGGGTAAAAACGTCCGCTGAAGTGTCAGATTCTTATTTAATTCTTCTGCTTTCTGTATCTTCTGCATTGCATTCAGGTCTTTCAGGTTACCCTGATGTTTTGTCTCATAGTACCGTCTTAGATTAAATTCTGTAATTACAGCCACATTAGCTCCACAAATGAGACACACGGGTTTACCGGCAATGTCAGTAAACATATACTCAGCCTCCCATCGGTTTTTAAAGGCTCTATTTTCAGAATCAACTTTTCTCTTCAGCATCGTGTGGGCTAGCTTCGCAATAACTTGCAAAATCATAAGCTAGACTTGATTAACGCGGTAAGTGTTCGGCAAGGCAGCTGAAGAGCTGCATTATGGGATCTGTAGTTTATTGTGTTACCAGCGCTTCATATACCCGGGCCATTAATAACAATAATACAGTATATAAAATGATCTCGCTGGCTGGATATAATTACACGCCGGGCCAGATGTGGCCCGCGGCCCTTGAGTTTGACACATATGGACTAAATAGAACTTGAAAAGATATATTTTTTCAAATGTGATCGCGCAATTCAGATAGAGTTGACGCGCACTACAGCCTGCATGCCTCAGTAAGTCATCCTCCCCTCGCTCTTACTTTTTTACCATTCATCTAATGAATACACTGAGTATGGCTTTACCAAAACAATCATTGATTGCGAATAAAGTATTCATTATTCGAGTATGTAGATCGGGGTATATATATACATATATATATACCCGCGTATTGCAGCGGAGACATAGTGTGTTAAAGAAGCTATGAAAAAGATTCGTTTCTTACTGCATGAATAAACAGCTCGTCGTCTTCTTTATCTGAGACCTGACACACTGCATGCACGGGTTTTTTTTTTTAACACTGTCTTCCTTTAGCGGGACATTCACTTTTTCCACCGTGTGCTTTGTTTCTGCAGTAGCTGCAGTTATAAATAATATGTTTGTATGTATCAGACGCTTCATATTTTTTTGCTGCCTTTTCAATTGTGTAATTCGGTTTTTGTTCAGCGCTCTTTGGAACTGTTGCTTTTTGTCTGTGCACTGCGTCAGTTCACGTGAGCCGCTCGGTGTACATGCATCGAAGTTTCCCAGCTGTGCTGGTGCCATGTCGTGCTATGTCCATGGCTGTATTTAATGTTACCTTAGATCAGGCACTTAAAACTTTCTCTCGCAGTTTCGCTAAGTTTGTGCCAAACACCACCCTGACCATCTCATCTTCCTCTGCATAAGCACAGTCCTTCACCCGTGAATATTTACTCGTGGCAGTGTTTCTATTGGATTGCCGCTGATGGACGGCCTTATATGGGCAGGCACTAAATAACAAACGCTTGCGGCAGCCTGTCTATGAACTTAATTTAAAATTTAGGTTTACATCGTGCTTTGTTTCCGAAGTAGCAGAACTCATGAATATGGTTGTATATGTCACTCGCTCGCTTCTTATTGTTTCGCTGCCTTCTCAATTATATAATGCATGTTTTCTTCAGCGCTTTTTGGGCCTCTTCCTGGTTTTCTACCTACTGCGTGATTACGTGGGAGGCGTGATGATGTCACACGAAACTCCGCCCCCACGGGTTTCAAGCTCATCTCCATTACAGTAAATGGAGAAAAACAGCTTCCAGTTATGACCATTACGCGTAGAATTTCGAAATGAAACCTGCCCAACTTTTGTAAGGAAGCTGTAAGGAATAAGCCTGCCAAATTTCAGCCTTCTACCTACACGGGAAGTTGGAGAATTAGTGATGAGTCAGTCAGTCAGTGAGTGAGGGCTTTGCCGTTTATTAGTATAGATATATATTATAAGCATATTTTATAACATCAATGTTAATATAGAATATAACTATAATTATTATTATTCTATGTTAGCATTGATGTTATGTGTATTTTAATAAATTCATTAAAATTAATTTAAAAAAAGGAATGGTGATATCTGGAGTTTAGAGCATCTGTTATTTCCCTAACTGTATTTTTTAATTCCCCTTTACTATTTGTGATGCACTTCACGTCTTTAACTTTTTTTTTACTAATAAAATACTGAAATAATCTCTTTGGGTCATCACTCACCTGTATTCATCTCTAATTGCCGTCTAGCCTCCCTAATATCTTAATGGTTGCCCTCATGTTGTCATAAGCCCTACGATTCACTTTGGAGTTTTTACTCTTACAATTTACATGTATTTTTTCCTTTGCACCTTCTTTTTCTATTCTTTATAAACCCACTGCTGAGTTTTTTTTTTTTTTATTTTCCTACTAATTCCAAATATATGTACTCGTATGCACATGTCCTGCATTATACAGTATGTAAAATGTTTTTACACCTCTTCCACTGCTCCTCGACTATCTTCACACTTAAAAACTTTTCCCAATCTATCTTCCTTAAATTTTGCCACATATGCTCAGAATTTGCCCTACCAAAGTTAAACTTAACAGTTTTAATCTTTGCATCTGCTCTCTTCCAAAACATTGAGAACTGTGTTATATTATGGTCACTTGACAATAGCTGTTTAATCACCTCTACACCCTCAATTCTATCTCCATTATTACCATATGCTGAATCTAAACAGGCATCCCCTTGCGTTAGTGCTTTAACATACTGTGTTGAAAAACAACAATTGATTACCAGTATTTCTAAAAACTGCTATTCTTGTGCTCCACTATTTCCAAGTGCTTTGAAATTACTGCCTGCATTAGGCAGTCTATAACACACTCCTAAAATAAGGCCACTATCCCTAATGCTTCCCCATTGTCCAGTTGGAGAGGCCTTGCATTTAAATTCTGTTTGACATCACCACCACTTTTTCTGTTCTGCCTGTCCTTCTTATAAAAGGGTATCCCTGTATCCCATCTTTTTTATTTTTCCAGGTTTCTGTATATTGCTATAATATAATTTATGCTATGCTACATACAACTCCAGCTCACTTGTTTTATTTTTAATACTTCTAGCAGTAAGACAAGCTATTTTTTAATTTGTTACTCATTTTACTTTTGCATTTAAACTTTGGGTTAGAGTTTACAATACTTTTTTCTTGTTTTTTTAACACTATTTTATTCCTTCATGTGCATTTCTAAGCTTGGCCTGTCCTAAACTCTCTAACATCAATACACTAGTTTAAACAATCTTCAACTAACCTATGTATAGGCCTTCCCAGCACATTGGTGCTCCTCCTCCACACATTTAGCCTTCTAATCTTCTCAGTGTTACCTTGACTGGCGTGTGGCAAAGGCATACTACCTTGTCAGGTCTGCTTCTCAGCATGGCACCCAAGTCTTTAAATTTGGATTGCAAAACCGACAGATTACTCTTATGTATGTCATTTGTTCCAACATGGGCAATGACAACTGTATGCACCCACTCTATGGCCAAGAGTCTATCAACTCTTTTAGGAAGGCCTCCCACCTGTGCACCCAGAAGGCAACACACTGTGCAAGGAAACCTGCGCTTCAATCCCCCTAATGGCCAAGTCCCTAGCTATCACTATGTCTTTCTTTCTGGGAACTGATATTGAGGTGCCCATTGGGGCTCATCAAGCCTGCCTACCACCTCAGAATCTTCACAGACACCATCCAGCTCTGCAAGGACCTAAAAACATTTTGACAATTCCAGATCTGGGATTGATGCCCCCAGGCAGAGTGCACCCTTTACCTTGCACCTTGTGACTGTGACCCACCTATCTCTACTTGTCTGGTCTGAAGTTTCCTCCTTCGCCACCATAGGGGTTCATACTATCTGTCTAAAGGACACCTGGGCCAGAGTCATCAATTCTCAACTACAATGCAGTCCTGCCAACTCCTCCACAGTTAAGTCAACCTGAGCTTGAGGTGCTGGATCAGCTGGTATGATGATATGGCATCAGGCATTGACACAGTGGCTCTTGGCTCTCTATATGGCGCTTGCTTGTGTTAATGTACTGTATGTGTTTGTAATAGGTGCAAGGTGTGCTAAGATGGATCTGTAACATCGTATGAACTTGCTTAATATTGGATTACAATGCCATAATGAAATTACAAGAAGTTACTTGGGGCTTCTTGGATTGTTATCATATCCGAGAGGCAGAGCAGTGTTGGGAGCACAAGCAGAAACGAGGATGTTGGGCAGGCCTACTGGTTAGACTAACCCCCCCAATACTGAGTATTTTGCTCACAAACGCCATAACCATCGGGCACAGATTAGACAATGTCAAATTACTGAAGTCTGCAAACTTCTATTTTCGTGATTGTTGTGTGATGATCATTACAGAAACCTGTATGCACCTGCTTATTCTGGACAACGTAGCGCAGTTAGCTGGCCGCACCATCTAACACTTTGACATGAATGGAGACTCCGGCAAGAGAAAAGGTGGGGATATTAATTTGCATGTATATAAACAGTGACTAGTGTACAAACAGTAAGATTTTATACACACATTGCTCTCCTGATTTCGAAGCAATAACAGCTTTACGCAGACCTTTCCATCTGCCAAGGGAGCTGACTACATTGATCCTTACTGCTGTTTATATCCTTCCTAACGCTAACATTAGCTCAACTCTCGCCTGCCTACACGATGTGATCAACAAATATCAACAGGCTTATCCCGCCAGGCTACACATTGTGGCTGGTGATTTTAATCAAGCATGCCTAAAGACTGTGCTCCCCAAATTTGTGCAGTGTTCTACCAGGGTGAAAAACACGCTGGACTGTGTTTATTCCAACCTCAAGCATCCATACAGAGCCCTACCTCTCCCACATCTGGGCTTTTCTGACTATCTCTCAATGCTCCACATCTCAGCTTCTACTCCCATCTGAAGGAAAATCAAGCCAGCCATAAAAACTATCAAAACCTGTCATGAGGGAGCCCTCTCACAGGTGCAGGACTGTTTTGCATGCACAGAATGGTCCAAATGTGAACAATTAGCCTTATAGAAGCACACAGAATCTGTACTAGGCTATATTAAGATCTGTACTGATGTGGTTACAGTTGATAAACACCTACAGTTCTACACCAATCAAAAACCATAGCTTTGCTCGCTTTGAGATAAAGTGGTTTCACACAGCCACTCTGTCCCTGTCGACTACCAGCTGCAACATGCTCACTTTTCAGAAAATTCAAGTAAGATAGGTGCTCAAGACAGTAAATCAAAGGAAAGTTGCTGGACCAGATGGCATACTTGGCATGGTACTTAAAGCTTGTGCTGACCAATTGGGTGCAGTCATTACTAAGGTACTTAATCTGTCACTGACACAGGCAACTGTTTCCCCCATCTTAAGTTGACTGTTATCATCCCTGTCCCTAAAATGTTAATCATCAATAACCTTGATGACTACAGAAAATTGCATTGACGTCAACATTCATGAAATGTTTTGAAAGACTTATTGCTGTGCACATTAAAGCCAGCATGGAAGACGCTATCAATACAACCGTCCATCCCGCGATGCTATGACCAATGTAAGGATGCTATTTGTCAATTATAACTCGGTGTTTAATACAATAATGCCTTGCCTACTCAGTGATAACCTGCATAACTTGAACTTTTCCCCCTCTTTCTGCACTTAGATAAAGGACTTCACTCATCCCCACAGCTCCTCCGCCCTCACACTTAGCACTGGCTCACCTCAGGGCTGTGTATTGAGCCCACTTTTCTATGCCCTGTACACTTATGACTGTATATTTAATTATCCCAGCAAAACTTTGCATCAGGTTCACTGATTACCCCACAGTGGTAGTTCTCATAACTTGTGATGATGAGTCAGTATATGGGGCTAGGTGCACAAGCTGCAAGTGTATTGCTCTAGGAACAATCTCTCACTCAACACCTGCAAAACTAAAGAAATGGTCATTACCTTCAGGAGGCAGAGAGCAGAGACAGCCTGACTCTACACCTCCTTTAAGTTCTCAGGAACTTAACATTACTGAGGAACTGTCTTTAACATCAAACACTCTGGCAGTGGTCAAAAGGTCCCAGCAGTGTCTGCATTTCCAGAGACTTCTTCTGAAAGTGGAAATGAAGGGGAAGCACTGTTGACCTTCTACCGCTTAACTATTGTGAGTGATTTAGCAATACTGTATTCCAGTATGGTATGCTAGCTCTACAGCAGCAGACAAGCAAGCTCTGCAGAGGTTAGCATACACAGCAGAGAAAATCATTGGTCTCTGCTCTCTGCCCTCCCTGGATGATATCTCCAGTGTCTCATGCCTCTGCAAAGCCAGGAAAATCATTAAAAATGCCACCCAAAATGTGTCCCACGCAAGATTCAATCTATGAACATTGGAATGTAGCTGTAGCTTCACTGGGCCAAATTCTGGACAAAATTCTTTGAATGCCTATCAGACAGCCTTGGTGTCATAATCCCTCCTAATCCATTAACAGCTGTGTTTGGTGTATTACCAGATGCACTTAAAATGGAGATGGGCAAATGTATTGTATTGGCTTAAACCATACTATTAGCATGTAGACTTATCTTGCTCAACTGGAAGAAACCTAGCCCACCTGTTAAACTGTAAGTCAGTAGGTAACTGATGTTCTATCCTATGTGTTCAAAACTTTTTAAAAATATAGCGGGACCTAATCAATAACATTTTAGAATAAGCTTCTATGTCAGGGGGAAAAGGATACTCTTCCTTCCTTGCTACTTTTAAAGATTTGCTTTGTTGGCTGGCTCTCCACTCTTTCTTTTTGGGTGGGGGTTGAATTCTGGGTTTATTAAGTTTTATTTGATTGTATGGAATGTTATTTGCTTTTAATTTAAATTAATAAAATAAAAAATACTCTTCCCATCCTGGCCACTTATTCATACCACTGCCCTCTGACAGGTGGTACAAGAGCATTAAAAGTTGAACAAAAAAGATTTGCAGATAGCTTTTATCCTTGGGCCATCAGATTTTTAAAGTTAAAAATTCATGGAACTTTTTTTTTTCTACTATGTACAATAGTTACTTTAGTGGGTAATAATTTCTGCCCCTTATTTATTTATATATGGTATTTATTTGTTATAGGATGTGTGAATTTTATATTGGTTGTCATTGTTTTATTTGCCCCGTTTGCAGATGTAGCTTTTACAGGTACAATTTTATTGTACCATGGAGCCCATCTTTTTATCACTTTGAAGTCGACCACAGCCTTTTTTCCCCACTAAGGAATCGTTTGTGTTTTTGACTTTTGACTATTTGTTGCTATGACGCTGGTTATTTACTTACATAGCTGCCGGTGTCATCTACTGCTGCAAACTGCCCTGCCTTGCTGACACAAGTTTAAATACAAAAAACAAGAACAAGTAAGAAAGAAATTAATCAAACACTGCCCCAAATAATCAGTTGCGTTTCCATTCACCAGGATGACGTCAGCATGTCATTCTTATCAGTCTCCAAACAAAGCTGAGGAGTGTATGCACAAATTACATTGCTTACAGTCTCAATAAAACCATGTGTGACACACTCGTCCCCATATCATCCCTCCTATTCACACTAAAAAGACTATCTTTTACATCTTTGGATGCTACTATATCTATACCATTTCTCCCATACTTATTTGTTCCTCTGTACAACAACTTAAAGCCTCCTCCCAGTTCCCTGACATGATCTTGATAAGAATGAGGTATCAGGCTGGCTAGTCTGCAGATTAACCTAAACCATGTGAAACTGTGGATAATGTAATGTCAATTGACCAGTAATGGCATACTGCACGATAACATGAGGTGAATACACTTGACTTATAGTTTTCATACTCTTTTTCTGTACGTTTAGCATTTATTTACTCAGAGGTTGATGCACTTGCTGCTTCCTGAGCAGCTATTCTTTTCTCCACCCTAGCGGCCTGCTTCTTCTCTTCTTTCGTCTTTTCGTCTTCTTAATCGTTAAAACTGATTAAGTCAGTGTTTGTGTTGCAATTACTTAGTATGCTTTCTTTCATTTTACTCTTCAATCTGCCTCAAGAATGATTTAACATGTGAAGAGGTAGGGGAAGTGACGGTGAAGGTGGTAGGGATGAGAATGGTGCCCATATGCATGCGCCGCATGGCTGCCCTGCTGGCCGCTGCTGAGAGTTCATTCTACAGTAAAATAAAGTAAAAATAAAAAGAGGATTAACATGGAGGTCAATCATCACCCCGAAAGTGGATAGTAGATGTCACATAGTATATGTGTACCAAATTTCAAGTCAATAGTTCAAACGGTTTTTGAGCTACAGGTGATTTGAAATCCTGGAGAGACAAACAAACAGCCATGATAGTGTATTATATATAAAGATAATATCAACTGAATCATTGCAGATGGACCTGGACAGAATTCAGGCTTGGTCAGATTTGTGGAAGATGAAATTTAGTGTAGATAAATGTAAAATATTACATGCAAGAATTAAAATGTTAGATTTGAATAAGCAATGTGAGGTTTGAAATGTGAAAGCACCCGTAAATGAGAAGGCAATGTACACAAGCAATCAAGGAGGCTAACAGGATGTTAGGGTTATATACCACGATGTGTGGAGTATAAGTCAAGAGAAGGTATATTTACTGTATATAATGCACTAGTGAGGCCTCACTTGGAATACTATGTACAGTTTTGGTATTCATATTACAAAAAAGAGTTAAACAAAATCCAGAGAGAAACAACTAGACTGATTCCAGGACTGCAACATACAAGTTATGAGCAAAGATTGAAGGAGTTGATCTTTTTTTTTTTTAATTTCATCAGAAGTAGATTAAGAGGCAGAAAACCAGAAGAACAATGGAGAAGATATTAATTAGAAACATAAAATGATTAAATTCTTTATGCATTAATCCTTCCCTTTAATAAATTCAATGAATGGAATCACAATTGCAGTGACTGGTACTAGGTACAATGCCAACCCTTTACATCAAAACTCTTATACCAATTCTTGTTTTCTTGTGTCATGCAATGGAAGACAGTTTTAGTGAAAATGGAAACTGCTAGTTAATGTTAGCTGACATTACATGCTTAACTGAAATTAGGCTCTTTTAGGCAGATTTACTGTGATACAATATTCTCTGTGACCATACCATGAACCATTAATTTTAGTCACAAATGAAATAAATACACATTCAAGTTGTTTTATTTTCCTTTATTTGAGTGCATAAGAGTAACCCATCCATTTGCAAAGATATACAAACACTTTAAATTTGTTGTTTTATCTTATTTTAAATATACTATATGCAGCATATCACAATTGTCAACCATATTATAATATAAAGCAGTGCATAAAGCATTGCAGCTTCAATGATTTGGAAACAAAAACATACCTGTACTAAAATATTCACAATAGTATTACAGTTCTTGATCATGAATAGTAAGATATTGTTTGTGCTACTGGAAAAGGGTACTGTGGTTAATCACATCACAGTTCTTCTAAAACAGATCTCTACAAGGACACAGCAGAAATTTCCTGAAAGTGACCACTTTAATCAGTAAAAAGTGGAGCATGTATCATACAATGCATTAGAAAACCACCTTCCCTTAAGTAGACTTCCCAAGTTAGTTCTTTTTGTATATTCCCAAAGAAAATTCATCCATTATCCAACCCACTATATCCTAACTACAGGGTCACGGGGGTCTGCTGGAGCCAATCCCAGCCAACTCAGGGTGCAAGGCAGGAAACAAACCCCGGTCAGGGTGCCAGCCCACCACAGGGCACATATATACACACACACACACACACACCAAGCACACACTAGGGACAATTTAGGATCGCCAATGCACCTAACCTGCATGTCTTTGTACTGTGGGAGAAAACCAGACCACCCAGAAGAAACCCACACAGACACGGAGAGAACATGCAAACTCCACACAGGGAGGACGGGGGGAGCGATTCCAGGTCTCCTTACTGCGAGGCAGCAGCGTTACAGCTGCGCCACCGTGCCCAAAGAAAATTAGTTTGTAGAATTATATTAATACATTTTTGTCTCTTTCTCAATACCAAAAATGCCTCTGTCATGATTGTTTCAGGTTTCTGGAGACCTGTTCTTTCTGTATAACAGTGCTTTAAACTGTTGTAAGATGTTCATAGATATCTTTCAGTTTTTACACCATAGTAAGAAACAATAACTGCTTGTATAATTTGGAAAATGCAAGCATTTAATTTTGTGATAATTTATGCAAAAGACACAAGTAAGAATATATACATAGTCATTTTTTTATTATTTAGGCAGCTAAGCATGCACTTTGTGAAACTTAAAATACGATAAGGCATTGTGAGTGAACTATTGATCCCAATCAAATTGCTTGGGTATAAATGCAAGTTGCAGTTGTTTCAGTTAAATCTCTTTTAAATGATTATTTGTATAGAGTCTGTACTGGCATATTTACATGAGAAACATAAGATTTAGTCCTTGAAAGCCAAATGTGCAAACATGCCAATTCACCCTTAAATAAACAACTCAGCTGCCATTTTAGACTATGCTGGTGTGTAAATTTGTAATGCATTGTTTAGCTCCAAGAGCAGCAGGCAGCATTTAAGTGATTAATAAACAGTTCAGATCAATAGTTAATGTTTATTACTGGAATTCTGTATTGGTAAGAAAATTAAAGGCCTGATGCTAAATTCTGCATAGTGCTTCACATTTGGTAGTAACAAAACTACTGTATATTCAAATGTTTAAAGCTTGACTTTTTTCAAAGCTGTCAGTCACTTTATTCAGTTAACTATTTCAATTAACACATCCATTCTCACTGGACTGTTATAGAATAATCATTTGGCCAGCATAGGAGATAAGGGTAGCAGCATGAGAAGTTTATGCATACTCCACACAGAAGGCACTGCAACTGGGAATCACAACATGGCAAAGAGGAAATACTGCTTCATGTGTCACCATGCGACTAAAAGCTTCTTTAAAAGGCATTGAATTTATTGATAGTAAAATGGATCATTTTCCAAGAGAGAAGAAAAACTTTCCATTTTCTGAAAACGTTTTTAATATTCCAAAGTACAAGAGGACCTGAAGCCTTTCCTACTAACAATTGATAAAAGGCAGGGAATCATCTCTCATTGCTAGACATGCACAAACCAACTCAAACAATGTTAATTTAAAGTTCAGGGAAGTACACAATAAAATGTAAACTGTACGAAAAGCTTTATTGGGATCTAACTAATGTAAGGTAGGAACACTTCATCAACATTCCACAAAAATTTAAAATAATAGTCAAATTATACTAACTTAACCAACCATTTTCTTATCTTTGAAAGTACACTTTCTTGCCAATAAAGGAAACATACTGGGCAGTTTGGAGTTGTCCCTGTCTTGTAGATCTACTTTTTTAAATGACTGATATTTTAGGGCACACTGATGTAAAATATCTTAACTAAATTATAACTTCAATAAGTATTCAATTGAAAAACATTCTCAAAAAAAATTATCAATGTTTTTGTGTGTTGTTCTGCAGATATTTAGCATTTACTGGACTAGTCATGCTTGGGAAAGCAATTTTTGTAGGCTGTGTTAAATTGTTTTTTTAATTTGCTTGAAGGCTGCACTGCATTGCCTAGAGCTGTAAATTGGTAATCCTATGTGCACATGCTCTGAGGTATATGCACTTAAAAATGGGAAATGACTAGTTTAATTGTTTTTTGTGTGGGCCAAGGAGAAAGTCAACCTCCTATTTTCTCCAAAACTCCAACTGGAAATGCATTTAAACAGAAGAAAGTGGGAAGGTGGAAATTGTATAATGACACATATATAGGTTCTGAAAAAAAATAAACAAAAAAATCTTCCTTATTATATTTTATATTTTATTATATTTATTATTATATTTTAACACAAATGTTTTGTCAAATTATAGAATTATTACACAATACCTATACATTTACTATTTTCACTAACTTTTTTCTTTGTGGTTAAGCGTATTTGGGAAAAGCAGTAAAAATCCTAAAAGAGCTACAGTTGTGCTTGAAAATTTGTGAACCCTTTAGAATTTTCTATATTTCTGCATAAATATGACCTAAAACATCATCAGATTTTCACTCAAGTCCTACAAGTAGATAAAGAGAAACCAGTTAAACAAATGAGACAAAAATATTATACTTGGTCATTTATTTATTAAGGAAAATGATCAAATATTACATATTTGTGAGTGGCAAAAGTAAGTGAACCTTTGCTTTCAGTATCTGGTGTGACCCCCCTTTGCAGCAATAACTGCAACTAAATTTTAGCCCATTCCTCCATACAGAACAGTTTCATCTCTGGGATGTTGGTTGGTTTCCTCATATTAACTGCTTGCTTCAGGTCCTTCCACAACATTTCGATTGGATTACGGTCAGAACTTTGACTTGGCCATTCCAAAACATTAACTTTATTCTTCTTTAACCATTCTTTGGTAGAATGACTTGTGTGCTTAGGGTCGTTGTCTTGCTGCATGACCCACCTTCTCTTGAGATTCAGTTCATGGACAGATGCCCTGACATTTCCTTTAGAACATAACACTTTTCATTTAAACCAAAAAGTTCTATTTTGGTCTCATCCGTCCACAAAAAATTCTTCCAATAGCCTTCTGGTTTGTCCATGTGATGCAAACTGCAGACGAGCAGCAATTTTTTTTTGGAGAGCAGTGGCTTTCTCCTTGCAACCCTGCCATGCACACCAGTGTTGTTTAGTGTTCTCCTGATGGTGGGCTCATGAACATGAACAATAGCCAATGTGAGAGAGGCCTTCAGTTGCTTAGAAGTTACCCTGGGGTCCTTTGTGATCTCACCAACTATTACATGCCATGGTCTTGGAGTGATCTTTGTTGGTTGACCACTGGGAGGGTAACAATGGTCTTGAATTTCCTCCATTTGTACACAATCTGTCTGACTGTGGATTGGTGGAGTCCAAACCCTTTAGAGATGGTTTTGTAACCCTTTCCAGCCTGATGAGCATCAACAACTCGTTTTCTGAGGTCCTCAGAAATCTCCTTTGTTCATGCTATGATACACTTCCACAAACATGTGTTGTGAAGAGCAGACTTTGATAGATCCCTGTTCTTTAAATAACACAGGGTGCCCACTCACACCTGATTGTCATCCCATTGATTGAAAACACCTGACTCTAATTTCACCTTCAAACTAACTGCTAATCCTAGAGGTTCACATACTTTTGCCACTCACAAATATGTAATATTTGATCATTTTTGATCAATGGGCTAAAAGTCCTCCAAGACGGTGTGCAGGAATGATCAAAAGTTACTGGAAATGTTTAGTTACAGTTATTGCTGCAAAGGTGGGTCACACTAAATACTGAAAGCAAAGGTTCACATACTTTTGCCACTCACAAATATGTAATATTCAATCATTTTCCTTAATAAATAAATGACCAAGTATAATATTTTTGTCTCATTTGTTTAACTGGTTTCTCTTTATCTACTTTTAGGACTTGAGTGAAAATCTGATGATGTTTTAGGTCATATTTATGCAGAAATATAGAAAATTTTAAAGGGTTCACAAACTTTCAAGCACAACTGTATACCTTTCATTTTTTAATCACTGTCTCACTTTATGGTCCTGATTAAGTTCTTTGTTCAGGTTTTTGTACAGCCCTTTCTCTATAATTATGTACATTTCTACAAGAACCTTTGTTAGACATGTTTTCATTTCCCTATCCACTGATTCCAATGTATAGAACTCTCACAGGAGCTGAAGGTTATCCCAGCAGCACTGGTTGAAAGGCAGGGGCACTTCTCAGGTCACATTCTTTTGCACTGCCGGTCCACTCACATGAGGCCATTTTAGAGTTGCCAATCAACAAAACCTGGACATCTTTGGATGACCGGAGGAAATCTGAATTATTTTGGGAAAAGCACATGGAGACACAATTAAATTTGCAAAGTGTTATGCAACACTAACATGCAAATATCATGCCATTTCACTGGAAGATACTGGGGACTAGAGGTTCATATATTACAAATATGTAGACAGTTTGAAATTGCAGCTGGCATGAGCAATACTACCTTCTATACAAGTTCTGATTTATACTATATGCCAATCCTGCAAGTCACTACTTATACTGAAAAGCACTCTGGAAACCTTCAAACACATACTTATGGGCAACTAACTGGCTTTGGTAAATATCAAGTAAATAGTTTTCTCAGATAAACTATACTTTCTTGTGCCAAAATGTGCAAAAACAAGTTTAGAGAAACAAAATAATGCCTGTTAAAGTAGTGAAAAAGCCATCATTTTTTATAAAAAAATATATATATATATATATATATATATGTACGTATATGTGATATATACAAATATATATATATGTATATGTGATATATGATATAATAATAAAGTTATGGGTTTGAAGACACTGCTATAATTCTTTCTCTGTTATAATCTAGGGAATATAGTATATTTAGTTTATATTTTTATGTTTCACATTTGGCATGATTTAGAATTATCTATATAATGTAAAGACGCCAGCTATAGCAGTGGTCTACACTTTGGGAAGCTGAAATAACATTTGTAAAATTGTCAGCTCACATTATAGTATAATCCTTTTATCAATACAATAAAAAATTGTTATTAAATAAAATACACTACATATAAGAATCGATCATTCACAATTTCCATTAAATATAAAAATCAATCGCTATGAAATACAACAAATGCCATAAACTAGTTCTCATCTGGATAGCAGCACCTATAGGTAGTTATGGCCTTTTAATAGATTAGTTATTTATTATTTTTAAACTAGACATTAAGCCCATTACAATAACGGGCGCTAGAACAGTAGTGCATAAACATTAGTAGGAACAGTCTATATTAAATGGCAAGGGACCTTGTATGTGGGTGTAATATGCGTCACAGTATTGTGTGCTTTTAATTTTCTCTCTCAGTAATACTGGTTTGTATTTCCGTAAAATGCCTGTAATTTTGTCTGACAGTAATACAGTGGAACCTCGGTTCATGACCATAATTTGTTCCAAAACTTTGGTTGTAACCCGATTTGGTCGTGAACCGAAGTAATTTCCCCCATGGGATTGTATGTAAATACAATTAATCCATTCCAGACCGTATGAACTATATGTAAATTTATATATTTTTAAGTTTTTAAGCACAAATATAGTTAATTATACCATTGAATGCACAGCGTAATAGTAAACTAAATGTAAAAACATTGAATAACACTAAGAAAACCTGCTCGCTAAAAACAGTTTTTTTTAATGAGTTTTAAGCACAGGGAAAAAAATGAACATTTGAAAAATCCGTAATTTAATAAACAACCAAGAAAAGTAGCATTGCAACAATGCACGCGCGTCCCTGTGTGTGTGTGGGTGTGTGTGTGTCTCTCTCGCGGGCCTGCGTGTGTGTGTGTCTCTCTTAAGCGTGCGCCTCTGTGTCTGTTTGTGTGTCTCTCTCACCTGTGTGTGTATGTGTCTGTCTGTCTCTCTCTCGCGCACGCCTATGTGTGTGTGTCTCTCTCGCGCCTGTGTGTGTGTCTGTCTGTCTGTCTGTCTGTCTGTCTCGCGCGCCTGTGTGTATCTGTCTGTCTCGTGTGCGCCTCTGTGTGTGTGTGTGTGTGTGTGTGTGTGTCTGTCTCGCGTGCGCCTCTGTGTGTGTGTGTCTGTCTCGCGTGCACCAGTGTGTGTTTGTCTCGTGCGCGCCTGTGTGTGTGTCTGTCTGTCTCGCGCGCGCCTGTATGTGTGTGTGTGACTCGCACGCGCCTGTGTGTGTGTGCGTGTGTCTGTTTCGCACGCACCTCTGTGTGTGTGTGTCTGTCTCTCACGTGCTTGTGTGTGTGTCTGTATCTCTCTCTGCACAGGGAATGCACAGGAAGAGACTGAGCAGGTGCCGTGTGGCCCCTCGCATGCACACTTCACCAGAAGACACACACACATGAACACCTGGACGCACACAGGGGTTTTATTAAAGAGGATGCTGTATAGGCTATTTATGATGAGGTTGCAAGGGTTCTTAAGTTGACCATTACTTTGTTTCATTCATTTTCTGAATCAGTATAATCCACTATTGATTTGCAAGGAGCTGGATCCTATCTTGGCAGTAGCTGCAAGGAAGGTCCAACTCAACGTGGAAAGCCAGCCTATCTTACTTTACTTACAAAACCCCAAAATGACATTGGTGCAGTTTACAATCATCCTAACACACGTCTTAGCATTATAAAAGAAAGCAAGAGTATTCTGAGAAAACTCAACACAGGCAGAATACACACTCTATACACACAATATCCAGGTTGCCATTCAAGTTCAGGGCCCTTGAAATGGGATACATACAGTTGAAAGTCAGACATTTACATAAACTTAGGGTGAATTCTTTAAAACTCACTTTCTAACCCCTCCACTTATTTTAAACTAAGAAACTATAAACTTGATATATCATTTAAGTATTTTTTCCAAAAATGTTTACAGACAGAGAATTTCTCTTTGTATTGACCATATCATAATTATAGTGGGTCATAACTGTACATAAACTTTGTTAACTGTGCCCTTTAAACAGCTTGGAAAATTCCAGAAAATGATGTGAAGCCTTTAGGCAATTAGACAGTTAGTTTCTAATGGCCCATTAGCCTAACTGGAGTCAACACTTGGATGTACGTTAAGGCTTACCATCAAACTCACTGGATCTTTGCTTACATAATGGGAATATAAAAAGAAATCAGCAAAGACCTAAACAAAAAATTGTGGACATCTGCAAATCTTGTTCATCCTTGGGAACAATTTCCAAATGCCTGATGGTTTCACGTGCATCTGTCCAAATAATAATATGCAAGTATAAAGGCCATGCAGCCACAGCCATAATGCCACTCAGGAAGGAGACATGTTCTGTCTGTTGCCTGAAGTGTATAATGTGTAAAGACTGAAGTCCAAATATCAAATAAACAGTTTCACAAAAGGCACAGATATAACAAGTGTGCATTTTTTCCAGAATTTAACCAAAGTAAAAAAAATTGGGATAGGGTACAACACCCAGACATCTGCTTGGATGGTGCAGACGTAAGAACTGCTGTCTCCAAGTTGAGAGGTTGCAGGTTCGACTGCAGGTCCTTAATGCATTTACTGTTTTGAGTAGTGAGCAGCTATTGTTATGACGATTATAGAATAAAAATGTACAGGAAGCTGTGCAGTCTACTTGTGACTTTACACTATAGGAAGTGTGGAAGACGAATGTTCTCTTCGTTCCCTTGTACTAATTCATGTCTGAGAAGTAAGCTTTACAAAACCATGTAATAGCATGCTTTGTTTTAGCAAACAGAAAAATATGTGTGCAAAGGACTCAAGGTCTGAGCATTCCACACATGAGTCTGCCTTATCACGTTTTCCCTTAGCTTACATCTGAACGCCATAACAAAAGGGGCCAAGAAATCAAGTTTTACAAGGGACATTAAAAGGGCTCAAGGATTGTGTATAATAAATATGGTGACTGTTGCATTTTATAATGATATTAAATCATGCATTCTAGGGGTATAAAACGGGACCCCACCCAACAGACGGGGTTCAGAAGAGCCCTGACGCTGTCATGTATATTTGATTGTCTGTTTTTCTGAAACTCTTCTCACCGTGACTCTGAAAAATAAAGCTGCTTTATAACCGCACCTGCTATCTGGTCTGAGTTTTCGTCCACAGTTTTGGCGCCCAAACGTGGGGCAGGAGACGGCGGACGGCTCCTCATGCAGGATCGTCCAGAGGACCGTGGTGGAGCCGATTCCGGCCGGGTTGGGTCCAGCTTCGGTAACTGTAGGATTGGCCTGCCTTGGGCGTTTCCTGCGTGGGGAGTCCCTGACCTCCTCCTAGCCGATACGAGGCACGACTTGACGGGCATTTCCAGGCAGGTGGACGGAGTCGCGGTGAGTAAATCGGGGGATTCCTGTTAGTTGAGTTTGACTGGTGTGCTAGAAGCAATATGAATATAGAAAGAAGAAGAATAAAAGCATATGCAAAATACGAATATAGAAAGAAGAAGAATAAAAGCATATGCAAAATAAAGAATAAGAGAGCATACTGTATCAGACCCATAGGAGGGTTCTAGGGACTCACGGAAGGTGACTTTGGGACCCTACGGAAAACGGCACAGTGTGAATGTTAGCTAGTCACCCCTGTGAAGTGTATTAGAAAGGGGCGAGTGGCACGCTCCTATAATAATTAGAGGAACGGGGGTGAAAGGGCGTATTTAGAGAATGTGTGTCTAAATAAACGGGAGGTCGAGTTTTTCATCCGCTGTCTGGTCATACTCTTGTTTCAACGGGTTGCTAAGGTGACGGAGACAATACCCTGGCAGATTGACGCATACAAACCGTCTGATGAAGGGATCGGGGTAAAAACCTCCATATCCCGGACTCCACGGGGTGTATTGATGTAGGATTCTGCTGATGCGAATAAACGGACACGAAGTCACCTGAAGCTGTAATCCGGGAATAGGAGCGGACGGCGGGTGGAACGGGGTTTATCGAGGGCTGAGTCATTTTCTGCTGATATCCTGCCACTCACTATGGGAAAAACAAATAGCAAGCCAGTCAAACAGTCCCCCAAGAGTCCTAAAAACCTAACATTAGAAGGATTATTTTCGGGGGATTGCTGGGCTCCTGGTGCGCCGTCGGGATCAAAAGGCGGGTCCCCTAGAAAGCTCATTGAAAAGAAGACAGGATTAGATTTTAAAAAGGCATGTAGAAAATGGAATAAGGACAGTGCAGGTAGATGGCCAGTGGAAGGAACTGGGAATATTAGTGAGATACAGGAGATTAGAAAAATACTGTGTAGAAATACACAGGGTTGTTGTAATGGAGGTCCTTATCGGATGGATATGTATGACAGATGGGAATTGGTTATTAAAGACCGTACGTTGGAAGCGGCACAGAAACGGAATGAGCTTTTAGTTGCTGAACTTAAGAATAGAAAGGAAAAAGAAGAGCTGCTTATAGCTTTACAGAAAGTGCAGGCTGATTCGGGACCCCAGTCTGAAGGAAGGAGGAAAAGGAGTGATAAAAAAGACCCTCTATATCCCATGCTCTCTTCCCCAACACATTCCCCACAACCACTTCCACCGCCACTTTCAAGCATTGCCCCAATGTCTCCTGTGGTTACAGATGCCCAAGCTACTGATGATTTCTCTGATGAACAATATCAGTGCGACCCCTCCTCACTTACATATCCGGATAATGAGACTGACGGCCACTTGTTAGGGGCTATGGGAGGCTCTTCTAACTCACACAAAAAGCCCTCTATTTCACAACGTACTAGAAGCAAGACCCTCAGAGATAAGTTCCCTGAAAACCTTACCCCGTTTAAGTCCCCAAAACCTTTAGCACCCACATTTTCATGCCCTTTAATTGAGGTTCGTAACCCCCAACACGATCCCACACAACCCCCAGGAAATGATAACCCCACTAATTAATGATACATCGTAACTGGGATATTCAAGAGCTGAAAGATGTAGTGTCCGAAATGCCTGATCTTAAGGTAATTGGTGGGTTGAAGTTTGTGGAACAGGTGCAGCAACTAGACAACATATATAAACCCAGTGCGGCTGAATGGACCCAGGTGCTACACAGAAAGATGGGCACTACTTGGGCTACTGTCAATCATGGGCAGCATTATGGAGAACAGTTGCAGTGGAATGAGGCATTGCCTCGTGGACAAAATAATGAGGGTCCTTTCCTTGCCCAATGGGAAACCGTGAAAACTGCAATAGCTGCAAAATATAAAAAGGGCACCGACTGGTACCTTATTTCAGCTGCCAAACAAAAGAAAGATGAGACGGTAGATGAATGGGCACACCGCATTCAGGACTTGATGACAAACCATTCTGGCTTAGACAGCCCAGACGACTGTGCCAAGGCAGCAGTTCCTCCTTTTGTGTCAGGACTCAGAAGTGATATTCAAAATAAGGTACACACGTCCTGTATTTGGATGGGAAAGTGCCACTTTTGATGAAGTTAAATGACACGCGGAGCATGCTGAACGACAGACTAAACAAAAAGAGTCAGATACTCAGACCAAGTTAATCGCGGCACAAATGAATTATTATGCAGGTGGAGCTGCCTCAGGCAGGGGTCGAGGATGTGGAGGACGTGGATTTTTCCAAGGACAGGGGCGAGGCCGGGGGAGAGGTCATGGATTTTTACTCCCTAATCCGAATTCTTCGACTGCTCAGCCGCCTCTCCCCTCAGATCAAACACCTACACATCTTGCCTGTTACGATGGGACACTTCTGCCGCGATTGCCCACATCAGCTTCCTCCCCCGCCTGTCTTACCTGAACCTGAAGATATTTCTTGGTCCTAGGAATTCACAGGGACCCCCAGCCACTCTTTTCAGTTGCCTTTGCTCACTCGCCATGCGGACACAGATCTTTTATTGACTTTGCTGGTGAATGGCACTGAAACTGCTTTTCTAGTCTGCCTCGAAAGATACAGTGACTGTGCTTATTGCTTCTGGACAACCTCATGTTTTGCTGTTGTCTAAAGCTCTTTGGGTTCAGCTTCATTTCCAGTGGTTCCATTTTGATGCACCGGTTTTTGTCATATCAGCTCTACCCTGTTAATCTGTTAGGAAGGGATCTGATGACTAAGCTCTCCCTCTCTATTTCTCTAACCGAACGAGGGTTTTACTATTCTATTCCTAAACTTCTGTGCCAAACCACCCACCACACTAAGCCCTCTTTTGCAGCTTGGACCCTGAACATCTCCTCACACACCATTCTCCTTAAAGCCCTACACTCTTTTCCTTCATGTCTTTTTCCCCACTTGCAAGTCCCCAACACTCTCCATTGCACTGCCCAGTACTTCCCTGCTGAAGTGGACACACCTTGGTTAGAATCTTTTCTCTCTTCAGGTATTAGCCCAGAGACCCTTCATATCCCTTGCATTTTTTTCTCATCCACCAAAGCCGCTGCGCCAGTGCACCTCACATATTCACAAAGCATTTTCTATTTAGGAGGTTCAGTTCCCCATGTTTCTTTAGCCAAATCTAGCACCATTCCCTGGGTCGAGGTTGGGGAATGGGTGGGACAGTGTCTTGATATAACGGACTTGCTGCACGTTGCTCCAGGTATCTTTGATACTCCCGATCATTTGATAACAAAGGTTTTACTTCAGGATGACCTTCCAGTTATCCGTTCATTATGCCATCCCACCCTTTCCACATTTTCATTACAGACTTCATATCCCTCTTGGCTTTCCTCACTTCCCGATGCACTGTGGTCCCAGGGGAAAAATGATTATGGAAGGATGGCACACTGTGAGCCACTGGTAGTTTACCCAAAATCATCCTTCCGCCTGCATCGCGCCCAGTATCCTCTGTCTCCAGAGGCAGAGGCTGGCATCTCCGCCGTACATTCCGATCTCGTGAAACGTGGAGCAATCATTCAAATTAAATACTCTCCAGTCAACTCCCCCATCTTACCTGTTAAAAAGGCTGATGGTTCATGGCGTTTTGTTCAAGACCTTCGACAAGTTAATTCTGCAGTTTTACCTAGGGCACCTATTGTTCCTAATCCTTCCACTATTCTTTCTACGATACCCTCGTCCGCCCATTATTTCTCTGTTATTGACCTTGCTAACACTTATATTTCTATTCCCGTGCACCCCGACTCTCAATTCTGGTTTCCCTTTACTTTCCAAAACCGCCGTTGGACATGGACCGTTACGCCTCAGGGATATACTGAAGCCCTTGTGTATTGGATAAGCGCTTGCTCAAAATTTAGAATGCCAGATAAAGACAGTGTATTGATACAGTATGTAGATGATATAATGTGTAGTACTACAGAAGAAGATTGTGCACGTGATACTCAGAAATTGTTATTATTTTTAGCAAAAAATGGCTACAAAGTTTCTAAAACAAAACTGCAGTTAATTCAAACAACTGTGAAATATTCAGGTCATGACATTTCTTGTGAAACAAGAGCTCTCTCTCTCTAGCGATCGTATAAACACCATTCAAAACCTTCCTAGACCTGTTACAAAGCAACAGGTTATGTCTGTCTTAGGCATTCTAGGATACTGCCGGCAATGGATTTTAAACTTCACTGAAAGAGCACAGCCTTTGCAACTTTTGGCGAACACCCCTGATCTCCCCCTTTCTGGTCAGGTGGCATGGAATGATCAAGCTGAGAAGGCTCTATGTGACTTAAAAAATGCACTCCTATCTGCGCCAGCGTTGGGCCTTCCTGATTATGGGCGTCCATTCACTTTGTTCGTGGACGAAAAGGGGGGATATATGACTGCAGTTCTTACACAACTCCATGGAGAAAAACAAAGGCCAATAGCCTATTTTTTGGCTGCGGGACTTCCAACCTGTCTCAGAGCTGTAGCAGCCACAACAGAGGCCGTGCTAGCCAGTACGATATAGTGCTCATGAGCCCCCTAGTGGTAAAAGTGCCTCACGCCGTACACTCCATTTTAGTACAGGCTAAAACTTCACATCTCACTACTGCTAGGGCAATACACTACCAAAATGTACTCTGTACTTTGTCAAACGTTACCATAGAAAGGTGCTCCACCTTAAATCCAGCTACATTGCTTCCAACTGAAAATCAAGGGGAGCCCCACAACTGTCATGACGAAATAACTAAGGTTATAAAACCTAGACCAGACCTACAGGAAACACCCTTAGGAACAGGAGAGATAATTTTTGTGGATGGATGTTCTTTACGATTGGAAAATGGAACACCTTCAACCAGCTATGCAGTGGTCAAAGGTGACCACCTGCTGGAAGCAAACCGAATTTCTTCAAGTTTGAGTGCGCAGGCAGCTGAGTTGATAGCTCTCACCTGAGCTTGTCAGTTGTCAGAGGGAAAAATTGTAACTATCTATACTGATTCTAGATATGCTTTTGGAGTCTGTCATGATCATGGGGCATTATGGAAACTCGGGGGATTCAAGACCAGTACTGGCAAGCCCATTCATCATCAAAAACTAATAGAATCCCTCTTAGAAGCTATAACAAAGCCATAAAAATTGGCTATAGTTAAATGCCAAGCCCATACTGAAAAACAAGATCCCATTAGTAAAGGAAATAAACTGGCCGATCATTTTGCAAAACAAGCTGCTTATAATAATACCCAAATCTCTTTTTTCCAACAGACAGATGACAGAGATTCCGGTAATTTAGTCATTTCTTTACAGAGTTCAGCTTCAGAAAAAGAAAGACGAACCTGGTCCAAGGAAGGATCATTGGTCAACGAGATCTGGACCCATAAACAGACTAATAAACCTTTCCTTCCTAAAGCTTTTTTTCCAGGTATGGCAAAAATTGCACATGGCTTGGATCACGCTGGAAAGGATGCAATGGTTCAAGAGGTTGAGAGACATTGGGAAGCAGTAGGTTTCTCTACATACGCAGAGCAATTCTGTAAACGCTGTGCAGTATGTCAGAAATTGAATGTAGGGAAGGGTATTCAGGTAAGTCCCGCCGTTACACCTAACCCAATGGGTCCATTCGAACACCTCCAAATGGACTTCATTGAATTAACACCATCAAAGGGGTACCGATACAGTTTGGTAATTGTTGATGTGTTCTCCTGATGGGTGGAAGCTTTCCCTTCCAAACATGCAGATGCAAAAACTGTGGCGAAAGCTTTGATAAAGGAAATCATTCCAAGATGGGGAATACCACAGAAGTTGCAGATTGATAATGGTAGTCATTTTGTAAATTCTGTGATTGATGAATTGACTACTTGGCTTCAGATAAATGTACATCATTATTGCAAATACCATCCTCAAAGTGGGGGCATAGTAGAGAGATGCAATGGCACCTTGAAATCTAAATTGGCTAAAATCTGTGAGCAAACAAATTTACCTTGGCCTGATGCTCTGCCTCTGGCCTTGATGGAATTAAGGGGAAGAACACATCGGCAGTTAGGGCTGTCGCCATTCGAAATTCTGACCGGACGGCCCATGCCAGTTGGCATGGTCATAGGTAATGTTACACTGCATACTGTGGACAATGATCTTCTTTCCAGTCTTACAGGTCTCTGAGCTTCTCTGAAGGAAGTCCACGAGCAGGTGAATCAGGCCTGGAGAACTAGTCCTCCATCAAAGGACTCCCCGATTCCGTTAGGAACCTGGATTCTGGTTAGAGATACTCGAAGGAAACATTGGCATCACCCTCGGTGGAGAGGACCGTTTCAAGTTCTGCTGTCGACACCACACGCTGTTAAAGTTGAGGGACTGCCTGCTTGGATTCACATCTCACATTGCAAAAGATGGCACCCTTGATTGTGGTCCTACTATGTCTTTCCATCCCCTTGTTAACTGCTCTGGTCACCTTGACTTTTCCTTTCGGAATCACCACATCAGTTCAGGTGGATTTCTGTTCTATTATTGACTGTGGGACTGATCGACAAATCCAGTGGACCTGGTCTGACAAACATGTGTGTGTAACTGTTACAAACTCTGGATTCGGAAGTAACTGTGACAAGTGGGACTGGGTTTTTGCTAATACTGGAACTGATGACTGGGGTTATCAACCCTATAGGGCCCAGAAGTATGGTCTGAAATATTGTTTTTCTATTATAAAAGGACATACCCCTCGTGAATGTGCCGATTACCATTGTAACCCTTTGATAATTACTCTGAAGAACCCTTCTTTGCATGATTCAGGAACCTATATTTTAGGGGCATGTGTATCTGGAATAGATCCTCTAGGGAGATTTCACATTAAGGTTGAGAACCCTGTTACTAACACCTCCTATTTCCCCACACACACACCCCTCTCTCCTACCCCTGGTCCAAACCCGCCCCCTGTCAAGATCATGAATATTTCCACCTTTTCTTCCACTTTTTCGATTGAAACTGGGTATGGGGATCAGAACCATTGGCTGCAATGGGTATTATATTCGGCTAGACAAGTGAATCAATCTGATTGTTATGCATGTGCTACAGCTAGGCCACATTTGGCCACTGCCCCTTTTCCTCTTTCTAACATATCTGATCCTACTGGCCTTCCTTGCCTACTTGCCCTTTTTATCTCTACCTCTATTACAATCAACAACGATTCTTAAATTTTACTAAGAAGCTGTTGAAGGTATCCATGAGCAACTTGATAAAACATCCCTCATGACCTGGTAAAATCGATTGGCTTTAGAAATGCTCTTGGCTGAGAAAGAAGGCGTTTGTGCTATGTTTGGTGATGCATACTGTACTTATATCCCAAATAATACAGCTCCTGATGGATCAATCACCCGTGCTTTAGCTGATTTGACTGCTCTCTCTAATGAACTAGCTACTAATTCTGGCATTTCTAATCCTTGGGACAAATGGTTTATGTCCACTTTTGGGTCCTGGGGCCAATGGCTTAAGTCTGTTTACATCTCTCTTATGGTTGCTTTAATCATTCTCCTGTTTGTAGCTTGCTGTATTGTTCCCTTGATAAGATACATTGTATCCAAGTATTTTACTGCCTCTATGGCAAAGGCTTTCTTTTTACACAAAGAAAAAATGCTTCAGATCAGCACAGCCACCCCACACTCCTCCACCCACTCCACTCCATCCCGCTTTCCTACCCTTTCCCACTCAACTCTCCCCTAATCAAATATTTTTTGTTTGCTAAAAAAGGGGGGAATGTGGAAGACGAATGTTCTCTTCGTTCCCTTGTACTAATTCATGTCT
>JANRMT010062813.1:117028818-117047050 GCA_026402145.1 Polypterus bichir lapradei
ATAACCCTGATAAGGCACACCTGTGAAGTGAAAACCATTTCAGGTGAATACCTGTTGAAGCTCATTGAGAGAATGCCAAGAGTGTGCAAAGCAGTAATCAGAGCAAAGGATGGCTATTTTGAAGAAACTAGAATATAAAACATGTTTTCAGTTATTTCACCTTTTTTTGTTAAGTACATAACTCCACATATGTTCATTCATAGTTTTAATGCCTTCAGTCATGAAAATAAAGAAAACACATTGAATGAGGAGGTGTGTCCAAACTTTTGGCCTGTACTGTACACCTGTCCAACTGCTTGTTGATGGAAATATCTAATCAGCCAATCACACAGCAGCAACTCAATGTATTTAGACATTGTCAAGACAACCTACTGAACTTCAAACTGAACATCAGCTGGGGAAAAATAGTAATTTAAGAGACTTTGATGGTGGCATGGCTGTTGGTACCAGATGGGTGTGCTTGAGTATTTAAGAAACTACTTTTCTACTGGGATTGTCGTGCACAACTGTCTCTGGGTTTACATTGAATGGTCTAAAAATGGGAATACATTCAGAGACTGGCAGTTCTCTGAGCAAAAATGCTTTGTTGATGCCAGAGGTCAGAGGAGAAAGGCTACACTGGTTCAAGCTGATAGAAAGGCAACAGTAACTCAAATAACCACTTGTTACAACTGAGATATGCAGAATAACATCTCTGAATGTACAACATGTTGAAGCTTGAAGTAGATGGGCTGCAGCAGCATGAGACCACACAAGGTGCCACTCCTGTCAGCTAAGAACAGACAAATGAGGCTACAATTTGCACGGGCTTATCAAAATTGGACAATAGAAGACTGGAAACATGTTGCCTGGGCTGATGAGTCAAAATTTGATGTCAACAAAATGAAAACATGCATTCATCCTACCTTGTAACAACAGTGCAGACTGATGATGGTGGTGTAATGGTGCAGGAGATATTTTCTTGAAATGGGTAGGTTAATCCATGATATAAAATTAGGTAGAAAGCCAAAAAGTAAGTCTTCAAATGGAATTTAAAAGTGTCCATAGATTGAGATAATCTTACATGTTGAGGAATTACATCCCACAGCTTGGGTGTAGCAACAGAAAAAGCATAACCGCCTTTTACACTTTAAATGTGTAAGGAGAGAAATTGTTGGGTCTGATTACTTAAGACACCTGGGGAGTATAAAACTGTGGAAGATCTAAGATGTACTGTGGAGTCAGACCAAGTATGGCTTTAAAAAAAAATAATAAAGCTTTGAACTGGATTCTAAATTTTACTCAAATAGTGTGGATAGCACAGAGAAACTATTATCCCTATTCTTTGAGCCTGTTAACAACCTGGCCACAGCATTTTGGACAAGAAGTAAATGTTATATGTAAGGTCATGGCAACCCAAGGTACAGAGAATTACAATAGTCCAATATGGATGTGATAAATCCATGAATAACTGTCTCTGGGTCCCTGGGTGAGAGACATCAGAATGTGCTTGCCAGTGAGTGTTTTGTACATACAGTAATCCCTCCTCGATCGCGGGGGTTGCGTTCCAGACCCCCCCGCGATAGGTGAAAATCCGCGAAGTAGAAACCATATGTTTGTATGGTTATTTTTATATATTTTAAGCCCTTATAAACTCTCCCACACTGTTTATAAATATTTCCCGCAGAGTTATACAGCATAATCCCTTTGTATTCTCTTAGATATTAGGTAAGATTCATTGAAATTATGTATATAAACACACTTTTTGTATACAGTAAAACCTAAATATTATTTTAAAGATATTGAGTGTCTCCGATATCACATATTTTATAGCCATTACGATAGACAGGCCACCAGCAATAAATACGTACAATGCAAGAAAAATAGTATACAGTAAATGTGTGTACAGTGACACTAAACATACGTACATGTACTAAGCACTGTAAGAAGAAAATTAATTATGGTTACTCACCAACAATGACATGATGACTTATCCGATAACAATGAGTTTAATTTTACTGCACAACAAAGAAGAGTGTTACAGCCCTTATAAAGGAGCCACTTCAGGTGATTGTGTAGCACTGCCGTTGTTCTTCTGGCAGTCTTCAATCCAAATCCCTAAAGCAGATTCCATCCAGACTACTGCCTTATTACATCCACTTACAACTCGTTTTGCACCCTGGTTAAAAGGACACTGCGGCCATAGATCTTATATTCCTTTCCTACTTTTTAAATAAAAAGAATCGTAGCCTTCAACAAATCCAAAACGTTTACCTTTTCGGCAATCGTTAACATCTTCTTCTTGCGCTTGGGCACGGCCCCTGAAGCAGTAGCAGATTGTTTTGGAGCCATAATGAAGGGCTTGACTATGCACAAAGATAAACACAAAAGAGCACAACTCTTTACACAGCGAAACACGTTGATGCTGAATGAGCGAGATGAGACTTCCTGGTTAACACTGCATTCAGCACGCAGGAACTCAACTGCGTGCTCTGATTGGTTAGCTTCTCAGTCAGGAGAACTTAACTGCGTGCTCTGATTGGTTAGCTTCTCAGCCATCCGCCAATAGCGTCCCTTGTATGAAATCAACTGGGCAAACCAACTGAGGAAGCATGTACAGGAAGTAAAAAGACACATTGTCCGCAGAACCCGCAAAGCAGCGAAAAATCAGCGTTATACACTGTGTGCACAATTATTAGGCAAGTTGTATTTTTGAGGATTAATTTTAATATGGAACAAACACAGTGCTATCAGTCAATCCAAAATGTTAATAAACCTGAATGTTTCACAACGGAAATGTGAGTGTGAACATCATCAGGGGAATACATATGTGCGCACAATTATTAGGCAACTATTAGTGTGCAGATTTATTATGCAACTAAAGGAAAAATGAAAATTTTCCCATCTCACTTGTTTAATTTCATCTGTTATAGTGAGAATAATAAACAAACACCTCAAAATTTACAAATAAACATCTCTGACATTTAAAAAAAAATAAATCAGTCAATCAATGACCAATATAGCCACCCTTCTTTCCAATAACAGTCATAAGCCTTTCCATTCATGGAGTCTGTCAGTTTCTTGATCTGTTGACGATCAGCTATTTGTGGAGCAGTGACTACAGCCTCCCAGACACTCTTCAGAGAGGTGTATTGTTTTTCTCCCCCGTAAATCTAGCGTTTAAGAAGTGCCCACAAGTTCTCGATAGGGTTTAGGTCAGATGAGGAAGGGGGGCCATGTCATTATTCCTTCATCTTTAAGGCCTTTACTGGCTGGCCACGCAGTGGAGAACTTCGATGCAAGTGATGGAGCATTGGCCTGCATAAAAATCATGGTCTTTTTCCTGTATCACTGTTTGAAGAAAGTGTCTTCGAAAAACTGGCAGTAGCTTTGGGAGTTGATTTTGAGTTCATCTTCAATGCAAAAAGGTCCAACTAGCTCATCTTTAAAATTACCAGTTCATACCAGTACCCCACCTCCACGTTGGAGTGGAGCTCTGTGCCCATTACTGATCCACAGGTCCATCCATCTGGTCCATCAAGAGTCACTCTCATCTCATCGGTCCATAAAACCTTTGAAAAAAATCTGTCTTCAGATATTTCTTGGCCCAGTTTTGACGTTTCAACTTATGTTTCTTGTTCAGTGGTGGTTGGGTTTCAGCCCTCCTTACCTTGGCCATGTCTTTGAGCACTGAACACCTTGTACTTCTGGGCATTCCAGGTAGGTTGCAGCTCTGGAATATGAAAGCACTGGAGGATAATGGGTTCCTGGTAGCTTCACGTTTGATTCTTCTCAAATCTTTGGCAGCTAATTTGCATCTTTTGTTCACAACACGTTTCTTGCGACCCTGTTGACTATTTGCAACAAAATGTTTGATGGTTCTGTGATCACACACCAATATCTTAGCAATTCCAAAAGTGCTGCATCCCTCTGAAAGACTTTTTACAATTTTTGACTTTTCAGAGTCAGTTAAATCTCTTTTTTGGCCCATTTTGCCTGAGGAAAACTAGCTGCCTAATAATTCTGCACACCTTGATATAGGGTGTTGATCTCATTAGGCCACACCCTCCCCCATTACACAAATACACATCACCTGATGTGCTTAAATCCAATAAGCATTCAAGTTAATACAGCTTGGAGTTGGAATATACACATAAAAATGATGATATGGTCAAAATACTCACTTGCCTAATAATTGTGCACACAGTGTATATTTAGTTATGCTTTCATATAAAATCCGCGATAGAGTGAAGAAGCGAAAGTTGAAGCGCGATATAGTGAGGGATTACTGTATATCAATTAGCTGATACAGTACTAATCTTCTGGTACTTGTTATAGTTGAGTAAGGTATGAAACGAGTCCGGAAAATGTTGGGGTGCCAATGGGTCATCCCTGTCAATAATGGTGCTGGCAAAACAAAAATAAACAAATACAGAAAGGCCTTCAGAGAAGTAGATTAGCTCATGTGAGCAGTCAATCCTTTTGGGGTAGAGCTCCATCCTGTGGTTGACCCAATTCCAAAATGGGACACAACCTTCTGGGAGGGCCTTATTTTTATAGTCCCCTGGCCAGAAGGAGTAGAGTCAGTTGCCCTCATTAGACAGGTTCTCTTAGCTGTCTATAGAGAAGCAGAAGATGCCATTAGCAACAGCGCCCCCTCGTGGACTGGAGTAGTATTCTCTTACTTCGAATGAGCCTGGAAGGAGATACTCTGATGCGTATGTGTGATATTATATAATTTTTTATATATCTCTTTTTTCATTACAGATTACTGTAACATGATGGTAATGTGGAAGATGCAGGAGGAGCGCACCAAGAAACTCGAGCATTGAGAACACAGGGACACAGTTGGAAACTTGTTAAGGGTGCATTTTGTAAAAATATTAGGACATTTTTCTTCAAAAAGACAACCACAAACATATGGAATAAGTAGCCAAGCAGTGTGGCAGACAATAGGTCTTCAGAGACCTTTAAAACTAGACTTGATGTGATTTTGAAAGAATTAAGTGAATAGGACTAGTGAGCTCTGTTGGGCTGTATGGCCTATTCTCATTTTGACTGTTCTAATGTAATAACACAGAGACTGGACAATATTAAAATGCATATAAAACTGTACAATTTATTATTATTACTAGTTGTGGTACTCTAAGATCCACAACTGGGTACCTAGATGGGTTGAAATCTAAGCAATAAATGTAAATCTTAGTGTTAACATTTGCAGCACACTTTGCAATGTATATTTCTCTGTTAAATGCAATTTGGCATTAGATTAAACATTAGATTAATTTTTTCATTATTCGTGATGAACCTGCTACTAGAAAATAAAATGCAATGCATTTAATTACTAAAATGTTTCTGAGGTGTCATCTTTTGGAATGACAAGGACATAGCAACCGGATGGACACACAGACAGACATGCACACACTTACTCTTTTATGGTGGACTATTGCTACTAATATTATTGATATACTGCATTGTACATTTTGTTACTTTATCATAGTCAAGTCAAGTCGGGACTCCATGAGCAACTGCTCATTTGACACAAAGTCAAACCAACAATACCCAAGGATTTTCCGGAAAGACACAGTACCAAAGGAGTCCAGTCTTCGTCTCAGGTCTCTGGATAGCATCCATGTCTCACAACCATGTCTCACAACCATATAGCAAGACAGGAAGCACCAGGACTCTAAAGACTTGGACCTTTGTCATTTGCATAGATATAGGGAGCGCCACACACCCCTTTCCAGCGACCTCATGACCCTCCATGCTCTCCCAATCTGTCTACTGATTTCATAGGAAGAGTCACCAGAGACATGAATGTCACTGCCAAGGCAAGTAAACCTCTCGACAAGGTCGACACTCTCTCCAAAGACAGACACACTGCTGATGGCTGTGCCCAAGAGGTCATTAGAGGACTGGATCTTGGTTTTTATCCAGAACATTCTCAAGCCCAGACACTCAGACTCCCCGCTCAGTCTCTCGAGAGCCCTGATCAGAGCCAGGAGGACAGCCTTACCCTGGATACCACAGATCCCTGCAGCCTTGCCTCCTCTCAGCTGGTTCACCACCTATGCAATCTCAGTGTGATTGGGTGGTTTACAGCTAATTGGAGGATCAGCCTCAAGAATCATGGACCCAGAGATATCCAACATCCTAGCTGGAGGATCAGCTTTGAACAGCGGCTCAGAGTAGCCAGTCCAGCAGGTCACAACTGCAGTGTCATCCGTAAGGACCGTTCCATCAGCTGCCCTAATTGAGACTCTCCAAGGAACAGATTTGGATGTGCGTAATGCTTCGATTCCTCTGTAAGCAGGACGTGGGTCGCTAGACAAAAGATGGTGTGTCACTTGCTCACAAATTCGTCTAACAAATGCCTTTTTACCTGAACTCAGAACGCTCACAGCTGTACTTCTCAGTTCCGGGTACAGATCAGAGTTGCCATTGAGCTATGCGCTGTGACTCCTCTTCATGATATCCAGGGTGCCCTGCAAGATGAAATACCTCCCTCTGGGAACACCGGTAACACCAACACAACCCTCAGCAACCTTCAGGGTCTTGTCACATAACATTAGGATCGGCAGTCGCACCCAAATACGCAAGTTCCTCACACAAACTGTATGCAAACTCATCAGAAACTGCCTGGTCTTGGAGTCTGGCCAAGTCCAGGTTCATTTTCCTAGTAGGTGGTAACCTACTGGACCTAAGCTGGACCTTCAGAGTAGCAATAACAAGTCTGTGGTGAGAATTCACAAACTGCACACTTCTGTAGACCCTGCAGTTTTGCAAGAGCCTCCAGCATCTGCCCACAAGGATGTGATCGATCTCATTCACCGCACCACCAGTACTGGAGTACCAAGTCCAACAATGAGGCTCAGGGTACTAGAACCAGAATCCAGTGATTTGCAGCTCCTGACCTTTTGCAAAGTCAAGGGACATGGAGCCACTTTCACCACTGTCACCAGACCCATGGGGACCAAGACAGTCCTCATAGCCAGCCCTGTCAGTGCCTGTGGTTGCATTGAAGTCACCCATGACCAAAGGAGTGTCACTTCGTGGGCACCCATCAACCACCGAGCAAAGTTGAGAATAAAATGTCTCCCTCACTGAGACATCATTCACCACGGTCGGAGCATACACCAAGACAACAGACAAAGCACCCAGGGAGTGCCATAATCTTAGTCTCATAATACGCACCTTAAAAGAAGTGACATCGGACACCATCAGAAGAAGCTAATCTGCTACAGCTACATGTACTCCCCAAGTATGACAGCCATCAGAGCGACCAGACCAATAAAAGGTGTATCCGCCCACAGTGATCTGGCCAGTCTCAGGTCTGCGCACCTCAGAGAGCGCCGCCACTGAAATACATAGTTTACGCTGCTCCTCCGACAGCAGAGGAAGATGATTATCTTGCCGGAGAGAAAAGACGTTCCATGCGCCTACTCAGGGTGCTGACGTACAGCAGGTGACGCCTCAGTACCACACCAGTTCTGATCCCAAAGAGAACTGACCCCACTGTCTCTCCGACAGTTTCGACTCTTGGGGCTCCAGAGAGCTTTCCCCCATCCCCTTCGTGAAGTGAGCAGCCTTCCTATTGGCGGCTGCAACAGAGATATTCCCGCACAGAACAAAAAGGAGTCCTTTTTGTTGTCTCACAGCTGTGTGAAGTTTTTTTAAGGTGGCTGGAGTGCCAATCCTGCAACCAAACCCATGATTTCCCTGCAAGTTGGAGGACCGCTTGCAGGGCTGGATGCAATTTAACGTCATATCCAGGACAGACTTTATTATACACTTAAAAAAAAAATAAAGGAACACTTTTTAATCAGAGTATAGCATCAAGTCTGTGAAACTTCTGGGTTATTGATCATTTTCAGTTAAGTACCAGAAGGGGTTGTTAATCAGTTTCAGCTGCTTTGGTGTTAATGAAAATAACAACAGGTGCATTAAAGGGGCAACAATGAGATGACCCCCAAAACAGGAATGGTTTAACAGGTGGAAGCCACTGACATTTTCCCTCCTAATCTTTTTTGACTGTTTTTTCACTAGTTTTGTATTTGGCTACGGTCATTGTCACAACTGGTAGCATGAAGCAATACCTGGACCCTAAAGAGGTTGCACAGGTAGTCCAACTTCTCCAGGATGGCACATCAATATGTGACATTGCCAGAAAGTTTTCTGTGTTCCCCAGCACAATCTCGAGGGCATGGAGGAAATTCCAGGAGACAGGCCTTAGAAGGTCCTTAACCCATCAGCAGGGCTGGTATCTGCTGCTTTGGGCAAGGGGGAACGGGATGAGCACTGCCAGAGCCCTACAAAATGACATCCAGCAGGGCACTGGTGTGAATGTCCCTGACCAATCAGAAACAGACTTCATGGGGGTGGCCTGAGGACCCGAAGTCCTCTATTGGGCCCTGTGCTCACTGCCCAGCACCGTGGAGCTCGATTGGCATTTGCCATAGAATACCAGAATTGGCAGGTCTAACACTGGCGCCCTGTGCTTTTCACAGATGAGAGCAAGCTGACCCTGAGCATATGTGACAGATGTGAAAGGGTCTGGAGAAGCCATAACATCGTTCAGCGTGACCAGTTTGGTGGTGGATAAGTGATTGTTTGGGGTGGCATATCCATAAGGGGACGCACAGACCGCTATAGGCTAGACAGCAGCACCTTGACTACCATTAGGTATTGGAATGAAATCCTTGGACCCATTGTCAGACCCTATGCTGGTGCAGTGGGTCCTGGGTTCCTCCTGGTGCACAACAATGCCCGGCCTCATGTTAATTGATACCATTGACTGGCCCCCACTCTCACCTGACCTAAATCCAATAGAACACCTCCGGGACATTGTTTCATTCCATCAGACGCTGCCAGGTTGCACCTCAGACTGTTCAGGACCTCAGTGATGCCATGGTCCAGATCTGGGAGGAGATCCTCCAGGACCCCATCTGTTGTCTCATTAGGAGCATTGTCAGGCATACATACAAGCACGTGGGGGTCCATACAAACTACTGAGTACTTTGAGTTGCTGCAGTGAAATTTCGGCAAAATGGACTAACCTGCCACATCATTTTTCACTTTGATTTTCGGGGTGTCTTTAAATTCAGCCCACTGTAGGTTGATCATTTTCATTTCCATCAAACAATGTGGCATCCATTCGTTCCTAACGCATTACTCAGTCCATATCAGTATAGATATCCAGCATGATTTTTTTCCCATTGTGATTTGATGTGTTTTCAAAGTGTTCCTTTAATTTTTAGAGCAGTTTATATTAGGCTATTTTTACAAATTTCTTTTTTATTTTTTTAAAATATCTATTTTAAGTAGCTCATTATTTTGACATTGTTTTCTTAGTACACTATGCTATTTTTTATTTTAGGCAACTTATTTTTGAGCTGTATTATGCCTTAATTGTTTGTATACTAGGCCTATTTTTGTGATAAGAAGGCTAAATTTGTCTACGAGTGGAAATGTGTGTGTGTGTCTGTGTGAGGAAACAGAAGCTCGCATAGCTGCTAATACACAAGGGAGGCCAGCACGTCGGCAAAACGAAACCTCCGAGGAGAGAGATGCCCAGAGTAGTTCCTTTCAATTACCTGACATCTCTACATTTCAATTTTGTTTCTGACGATTTCAATAGTTTCTAGGACCCTGTGCTGGCTTACACAGCTAGCTGTAAAATATTTGCTTTTCATCACTAAATATAAATATTAATAATTTTACTAATTGAGTTGTAGTCCAGGTAAATTCCTGTCTAAGATAAAACAAATAATAAGGCAACTGAAAGATGGATATCTGTTGGCAAATGTTCTCCTGCCACCCTGGGACCGACTGTCAGCCACCCACTGCTGCCACTAGTGGATTGTCAGAATGCCACCCAAAAGCCGTTCTTTTAATACTGTAATTCATAGTATCTTGCATTTTAATTAGCCCAGTCTGAATCATTTTTTAATTGTAATATTGTGTTTTAGTGTAAATGGTATTCTATTTATGATTACAGCAGTGCACCAATCATTCAAACTGTAGTAATGTCATTGTAACACATACAGCAATAGACTCATGGAATAAATTACCAAATACTGTAGTGAGGTAGACAGTAGGACCTACAAAACTCTGTTTGCTTGGGGAAATTAGGTGGATAGAATTGGCAAGCTTTGTTAAGCTGAATGGTCTCTTCTTGTCAAAACTGTTCAAATGGTCTAATAAACTTTGTGCCAAAATACTAAAATTGAAGAGTTTTAAAAACAGTGGGATCATTACAAAGAGCATGATGAATTCAATCTTTGTAAGACATAAACTAATGATTATGTACACACTGTTCAGGTCCATCTACATGGCATTTCTCTAGAAGATTTGGAGTCAGTTGGAAATATTTAATTTAACCAAACAGCTAATAACATTTTATTAAGCACATTTGCTTATTTGAGCTTGTATCTGGTGCAGCTACTCTATTTTCTCTGGAAAGACCTTTCAACTACAAAATTCTGAATAATCTTAATTATTAGCTGACACTACCCTGAAAACTTAGTTTCATTCATTTCTTACTTTTATGGCATTATTCATTAATTCCACCACAACTCTCTCCATGAAAGCCCCAGGCCATCTTTTCTTTTTTCCTGATTGTGAGTCAGTGTTCTTTCCCTGTCCCTTTCGTAGATACACCACATTTTTTTTTTTCATTTTGCAGAACAAAAAAAAAAAAAAAAAAAAATAGAAGATAATAATAAGCAATCAATGATACCTAGTGATGAAGATATACAGTAAATGTGTAATTTCTGTGACATGAAATTGCTCCTGAAAAAATATTTTTTCTCAAATACTAAAAAATAAAAGTACCCATTCTGGACTAGTATTTATAACCTACCACTGTTTATCCTGCTGTTATAGGAGGGAAAAGAGCAATGTTACATACTGGGTACCTAGTTCACTCATTTTTACAGTGGGTGGGACAGCATTGCAATATTCCTGTAGCAGGTTCACTGTTTAAATCTGATCAATTATATATAGATTTGTTTTAAGTTTGAATATGTATAATTTTTTAATGTGTTTTTCTTATTCTGAAACAGCAATTGTCTGTGACATTAGTGCACTGAAAACAGCAATCACTGGTTTGTTTATCCTTTATTAATATGAACATATTCTACTACCCTTTTTTCTTGTGTACAAATGCTCTGTATAATGAGTCCACAATCACAAGCATGATGAATTGTTCATAGCAGGCTAGCAAAATAAAGGGTGTATATCATTAGGGACTGAATTTCATAATAATGTGCACTTCTTGCAGACATCAGTTTCTTTGGAATGACAGATGAGATGGAAAGTGTAAAATCAAATCACTTGTTCAGTGTTAGCATCATAGCATAACTAAACGTAACCAAACTGAAGTGAGACAACACATCTGTGTGCTATTTATACTATACTATAACATAGTATATTGTAAATGATTTTCGAAAACATTATGCAAAGTGTAAAGTGTAATTGTCATCTTTTTCTTTGATATGGTACATTTATTTTTCCCTTCTGGTCTAGACCTGTGCCAAAATCTTTGAACAATTAAGATCAAAACTCTCCCCCTTCAGCCAATTTTTTGTAGCAAAACACAAGATGAGGTTTTTGGTGGGACTGAGAAAGCGTAGTTTGGTATGAAGCAGCTACTATACATCTTTCTATATCATAAGGCAGTATCAATCATGATAGAATGACACTTTTGCTGCTATATCCACACGATGAGAATGCCCTGGCCTTGTACTTTTTGTCATCTTGAGAGAAGAATGACCATAACTCAACTTTGTCAACCATGCTGGACAAACCTTTGCACCAATTAACAACCACAATGTTAGTGCAGTAATGTCTAGTCCCTCCTTTAAACCCAATGTTAGCACTTGCTCTCTGCACTCTGCATCAGCTCAGCCTAGGTCCAGTTCTCCATGTGTCATCAGACTCCTAATGACTTAGGCATGTCCTGTAACAAAGGGCTTCTACTCCACTGCTGCTCCAGTGTTGCAACTTAGTAGAAGATGACAGCCTGTAATGGAGCTAGGTGTGGAAGGTGCATTTAAGTCCAACAACACTAAAGGACAGTGAGGTGATTCAGCAGGAAAAAACGTAATTGATCACTAACTCAGCAAATGTAATGCAAGGTAGCAAGAGCGGATCATTGCTAAACCTCAATGACTGTATACCTGCACTTGAGGCAGCCACCTGATGGTGCGAATGAACTGAAGAAGAATCTGGGAAGAAACAGAATGTGCTCTTCTTCTATTTCTTTTGCTTGTGCCAGTGAAATCACTACATGGACCCTAAGGACTTCAGGACAATAGTAACTGTGCAAAAGTTTAGTAAGCTTTTTTTTTATTTTAATTTTGAGGCCTATAACGTTTGTAACCTTGTAGCTAGGCATTTAATATATTTGTCTAGCATCCTTTTTTGTCAATACTGAAGCTGAAAGATGCTAACAGAACATCTTTAGTTTTTATCAATTTCATTTTTTTTCCAAACAGATAAAATAACATTGTAAAAGGAAACTCCTTCCATTAAACTCAGAGTTGCAGGTGCAAGCTATATGGCAGTTTCATACTGAGTGTTATTCATACACATGCATACACACACCTTCTGTTAATAAGTACTAGTGTATCATCTATATCTCTTAACAACAACAATCACTTGTGAGAAAAAGGCAGATAAAATGTACCATTATATATTAATAATATTATTTACAATGTACTGTGAATGTTGATGTAGCAATTATATTAAACACAATCCCATTGTGCTTGTGGTATTGCTAGAAAAGCTTTGATTGGAAAGTGAATATACCTTTGGCCTTGCCTGCTGGATGGGACTTACATGCATTCAGCATAGCCTGTTTCTTCTGGATGTCAGTAATAGCAAAACCTTCAAATCAAAAAGCATACAAATAAATTCATTTTGGTTAATTATGTGAAGATCAGATAAGACAGCACTAGTTCAATCACTACTTTATTATATGCAGGAAAACTGGTCAAGAATGAAATACTAACAAGCTAGGAGGAAATATGAACAGCCTAATTATACAAACTAAAAAAAAATTAGTTTCAGTAGTTATGCGCATGCAGAACAACAACCACCCATGGCGTTATTCATATTAAACAGTTATTATGTTTAACTTCTAAAGGATATTTATAGTTATAAAACTGTAATAAAACACTGCAATTTTACAAAACAAAGGATTTTGATTGAAAGGAGGGGAATAGAGAAGACACTTTACAATCTTATAATCTTAGCTGTTTGTCAGTTTTGCTTCTGTTCAAAATCTAAAATAATAGAAGGTTTTTTTTTTTTGCAGAGAACACCTAATTTGTGAGAGGGAGCATAGGACAGAAATGCTGAGACTGTCAACGCAACTGTATTTTCTGAGAACTACAGTTCTACATACAGTACAGGCCAAAAGTTCCTCATTCAATGTGTTTTCTTTATTTTCATGACTGAAGGCATCAAAACTATGAATGAACACATGTGGAGTTATGTACTTAACAAAAAAAGGTGAAATAACTGAAAACATGTTTTATATTCTAGTTTCTTCAAAATAGCCATCCTTTTCTCTGATTACTGCTTTGCACACTCTTGGCATTCTCTCGATGAGCTTCAACAGGTAGTCACCTGAAATGGTTTTCACTTCACAGGTGTGCCTTATCAGGGTTATTTAGTGGAATTTCTTGCTTTATCAATGGGGTTGGGACCAGCAGTTGTGTTGTGCAGAAGTCAGGTTAGTTGTACGATCATTTATTTTTCAACAGAACAATGACCCCAAACACACCTCCAGGCTGTGTAAGGGCTATTTGACCAAGAAGGAGAGTGATGGAGTGCTGTAAATGGTCATGAAAATAAAGAAAACACATTGAATGAGGAGGTGTGTCCAAACTTTTGGCCTGTACTGTATATATTTTGATTTTACACTTACTTTACTATAGCTGTTAACACACTACTAAAGGTTTTCTTTGATCAGATTACAAACACAACGAAATGGGATATTTTATTTAGAAATCATAAAATATATTGTTTTTCTTGCATTCATACCTTGAGGAGTAAATTATGATAACATTATTTAGCCAAAAACTCACATCAATAATAGTCTTAATTGAAATATTATTGCAAAATCAGTTCTAAATGCAATTAGTGCTAATTCCTCTTCAGTCCATTCAAAGTGGACACCAATCTTAAGTCAGTCAGTCAGTCAGTCATCGTCCAACCTGCTATATCCTAATACAGGGTCACAGGGGTCTGCTGGAGCCAATCCCAGCCAACACAGGGCGCAAGGCAGGAAACAAACCCCCGGCAGGACGCCAACCCACCGCAGCTGATCTTAAGTGGTTCTTTTATTTCAGTCCATCCTGTAATTCAGTCTTTCATTCCTGCTATTTAAGCCATAATGGATTTTTTGTCGCACTTATATTATTTTGCTTATATTATTATAAGTATAAACATATAAATGATAAGAATAAGTATAAAAGATAGCGTAACATATGAAGGCTAAAAGTATAGGATTTGAAACATTTTGCTAAGGTCTACACAATAAATAGTACAAAGGGGAATATAGGGTCACAAAGGATTCTATATGACAAAACAGTACTGTTCATTTAAGTGCCTTTATATTTTTTATGCTATGTGTGTGGAGTCCCATCCTGATGTCACCACTCCTGAGCCAGTTTAATCAGAGTAGAAATGCTCACAAGTAGGGGAACATTGTGAAGGACTTTGTGCGTATTGTTATTTTCTTTGGATTTTCTAGTTTTCTTGATGTTTTTCTGGCTACTGTCCCTGGTTTTCTCTTTTGGATTGTGGATTTAGACTTGTTTGATTTAGAACTGCCTTTTAGGTAAAATTGTTTTGCCTGTTTTTGCTATTTTGGGCTTTTCCTTGTAGTCTCCTATTTTTTGTTAATAAATCCTTTATTAATAAAGATTATTTGTTTGTTTTTTTTTGTGCACAACCCAAGTCATATCATGCAGTCATATGTTTATATTTTTGGGATATTTCTAATGACTTGGCTAGCTAACCTTGTTTATGGGTCTGCTCAGCTGGAAGCCTGCAGTTAGCAGTGTGGAGGCTAACTGGATTTGGGGTGAGTCTCCTTGGACAGACTGGTTATGGCCCTGAATTTAATGTCCTAATGTTAGGAGGCCTTGTATCCATTATACTATGCTGAGCATTCCTAATCATAACATTGGTCTTCTGGCTTCACTGGCTCTGGTTTTACTTTTAACTTTGATTATTTGTGGGCCCCAAAGTTTAAGGCACATAGTCACCACAAATTAGAGAATTCTGTTTCACCATAGACTAATTCCAGTTTCAATCAGCCTCCAGACAACTCTATTCAATTAGTTGACTTTTAAAAAGTTCCAGCACCTGAGGACAATTGGTCTTTAAATTTCTACTTCTCCAACATTTGTTTTGAATTAAACTTATTGCTTTCCATTTTTTTCTTTCATTCTTGCCACATGGTCATATCTTATTGTATAATTTGTATCTTTATTAATCATTACTTTAGTGAATAATTATCATTTCAGTGTTATATTGTGTTTCTTGTGACATTTAACTTTAACTAACCCAAAAATGGCTGCAAACTTAATATTTTTTGGAACTTGAAATATAGCTGGGCTTTTAAGAAATGTTAACAAAATTACAATAAGACAAGACATGCAGTGAATTCTGGTTTAGTACAATGTAAACTTCAGGAATTAATAAGAAAGAACATAAAAACATAAGAAGATTTTGATGCGAACAGGCTTTTCAGTCGAACATTGTTCAATAATTCCTATTTACTATTTGAAAAAAAAATATGAAAGTAAGATTTAAACATCTTTACATTACTTACTATCCATAATACAGGCCTCTAACATATTCCATGTATCAATTGTTATCAGTGGGAAGAAATATTATGTAACATTACAGTAAAATTTACTGACTTTTTGTCTTTTGTTTTGTTATTTTATTTGGGTCTTGCATTGAGGCTTTTTTCTCTCTTTTCCTTTTCTGAAGATGTCCCATTCTGGCTTTATGTTTACCAATTGGTTTATAAATGGTAATAGTAATTTTTTGTTTATATTTTTATGTTTCACAATGTATAATGTTACCAGTACCAGTGGTGATAAAATGTCATGTGAAAAAAAGTCATAAAATATCAACATATCATCATACAGTACAAACATCACAGAACAGTATTAAAATATATCTCAGCATTAAATATTCAGCCACTAAAGCAGAAATGGACAATTGTACATACGTAAATAAACAGTAATTTATAATGATGACAAGTACTCCTTAATAGTGAAATAAACAAATAAACATATACACTTTACATTGTTTCACAAATGAATTAATTAATGAGTCATTTAAAAATGCTACAACATTCAAGCCCCAAGGTGAAACTGAAAAGTTTAAGCTGCAGGCATACTCATGAGCAGAGGTATGGCAAGAAGAGGGCCTGCACAAGCAACACAGAAACACACAAAGATTTTTTTGGACACAACAAACTTTTATCATGGAAAGCTGAAAATTTTTTATTTAATTGGACAATTAGCCGAAGGTGCTGTAAGTCTCTTTACAGCACTGAAGGAGTGGCATAAGTCCTGTGTGTGTGTGTCTGTTTGTGAGAATGAGATTAGATTTTTGCTGTGTTGTGGTTTCTGACCTTTAGATTTTCTAGCCTTTTAACCTGTTTGTTTTTATCTAGGATTTGGCTTTGTACCTTTTCTTAACTTAATTACTATTGCTTCTTTATCCTCTTCATTTTTTTTCACTTCTATGTGGGGTTGATGTTCTTGATCAACCTTTTCCATATAGCTCAGTCTTACACCTTCTCCCCAGTCAGACCCTTTTCCTTTAGATCTTCCTTTATTTTATCCATTCACCTCCACTTTGGCTTTCCTCACTTTCTCTTCCTCTGTACTTCCATTTCAATCACTCTTTTGCCCAAATATTCATTGTTTCTCTTTATCACATATCCATACTACTTCAATCTAGTTTCCAGTACTTTCTTAGATATCTCTCACTTTTGTTGCAACTCTGATTGTCTAATGCCTTCTTCTGTCCTAAATTGAAACTTTTATGTAACATTTTAATTTCTGCCACATCTAACTTCTCCTGCTGTCCCTTTACTACCCATATTTCTGCTCCATACATCATTGCTGGTCATACAATTGCCTTAAAAACCTTACCTTTAACCTTCAATTTAATTCTTCAATTAAACAATACTCCTCATACCTTCTTCTAATTGTTCCATCCACACTGCACTCTATGATGTAATTTTACATCTTAGGCTACCACCGATCCTGTATATTTAAATGCATCTACTCTTTTCTTCTGAAACCTGATCATAATTAAACCTCATATATTCTGTCTTCTTCCTATTTATCTTCAGTCCTCTGTCTTCTAAAACCCTTCTCCATAGTTCCAACTTTATCTCTACCTCCTCTTTTCTGGTGTTACATAACACAATGTCATTGGCATGCACCAGGGAATTGGTCTTTTATTCCATGACTCAACAGATCCATAACTAGATGAAGGAGGTAAGGACTTAAAGAAGATGCCTGGTACAGATCTACTCTAACTGGTATCTTTTCAATTACCTCAACACTGTAATGACAGGATACAAATTAATATTTTTGATTAATACTAAAAATTAAACTCCTTATAATCTATACTAATAAATGGCAAAGCCCTCACTCACTCACTCACTCACTCACTCACTCACTCACTCACTCACTGACTGACTCATCACTAATTCTCCAACTTCCCGTGTAGGTAGAAGGCTGAAATTTGGCAGGCTTATTCCTTACAGCTTCCTTACAAAAGTTGGGCAGGTTTCATTTCGAAATTCTACGCGTAATGGTCATAACTGGAAGGTATTTTTCTCCATTTACTGTAATGGAGATGAGCTTGACCGCCGTGGGGGCGGAGTTTCGTGTGACATAATTACGCCACCCACGTAATCACGTGAACTGACTGTCAACGCACTATGTAGAAAACCAGGAAGAGCTCCAAAATGCGCTGAACAAAACATGCATTATATAATTGAGAAGGCAGCGAAACATTAAGAAGCGAGCGAGTGACATACTACCATATTCATCAGTACAGCTACTTCGGAAACAAAGCGAGGTATAAACCTAAACTTTAAATTAACTTAATAGACAGGCTGCCGCTGGTGCTTTTCGTGCCCACGAGTAATGCGGGAAACAAGTTTAATGAGAGGACGCAGGATATAAACGAGAGTTTTGATCAC
>JANRMT010062813.1:117052050-117065985 GCA_026402145.1 Polypterus bichir lapradei
ATGTCAAACTCCGCCCCCACGGGTTTCAAGCTCATCTCCATTACAGTAAATGGAGAAAAAACAGCTTCCAGTTATGACCATTACGTGTAGAATTTCGAAATGAAACCTGCCCAACTTTTGCCGTTTATTAGTATAGATATTCTTTGTTCTTGATTTTTATTATATGCAGCTCTATTTTGTGAATTTTCTTTTTTTCAACATTAATTATCAGCTCTTGCTGTTGTTTTTCTATCGCGATCTAAAATTCAACGTTCTTGAATAGATCATTTTCTTTTCTGCCTTGTCATTATAACTGACTGCATCGAGAGAAGATGTGAGCAGTAGGAGTAATATTATTATTATTAATACTTTTATTATTATTATTAATACGGACATGACGGAAAACTTTTTTAATATAATAGAAAGATCTGATACATTACTATTGTTACATTAACCCTGAGAGTGATGTTGTTCTTTAGAATAAAGAATGCTCATGAGGTACCAAGTGACGTCTGAGACTAATGGATAATTATGGCCAATGCAATCTACAGGCTCCAACGCCAGCAGCATGGGGTGCTTGCACATCACAAAAGGTAATCCACCTTTCTAAACTCATATTATGACTGTGCAATTTTAAATAATATTTAATAAATATACTAGCAGCTGCATGCTCGCATGGACATTATACACAAAGAAGATCAAATTCAAAATTATAAACATTAGTTTAGATTTTGTCTCATTTTTGTTCTAGTTTAATGACTTTTTCATTTTTATTTTAGTATTAGTTAAAAAAAAATATTTTTTATTAATGAAATGTTTCATTTTAGTTTTTATTAAAGGGATTAACACTACTATATGGGATAGGGAATGACAGTTGCCAAAGCAGAATGTTTTTACTGAGATACATTACATTATTTATAGCATTTCTACATGCCCTGAAGAAGGGATGAATTAGCCAAACCCAAGTCCATGTATAATTTTATATCTTTTGCAGCAGAATTCATTGCTGAAGTTTCATTTAGTCCCTTTATCCCATGTTCATGACACCCTTTCTGTGTATTTTACTTCTAAGAATATCTGAGATTTACAATATTATCATTTTCTGTTTATTTTTTCTCTGACACTTTTTCAACTGTTTGTTTCTATTTTGTGATGAGGAAAGTGCAACTGTCACTTGTGCAGGATGGCTTTTCTGCAAGACAACGCACTTTATTATGAATCTCAACTTTCATATTAATATAAGTCCTTATAAGTGTCCATTTCTCTAAAGCAAGATGTACTTCACCAAGTGTTTTTTCTGTCTTCTGGGTTGTTGCCTAAGGGTGGCACGGTGGCGCAGTGGTAGTGCTGCTGCCTCGCAGTTAGGAGACCCGGGTTCACTTCCCGGGTCCTCCCTGCGTGGAGTTTGCATGTTCTCCCCGTGTCTGCGTGGGTTTCCTCTGGGTGCTCCGGTTTCCTCCCACAGTCCAAAGACATGCAGGTTAGGTGGATTGGAGATTCTAAATTGGCCCTGGTGTGTTTGTGTGTGTCCTGTGGTGGGTTGGCACCCTGCCCAGGATTGGTTCCTGCCCTGTGTTGGCTGGGATTGGCTCCAGCAGACCCCTGTGACCCTGTGTTTGGATTCAGTGGGTTGGAAAATGGATGGATGGGTTGTTGCCTTCAAATTCCCAGGCTGTACCATACTCTTCTTCACAGAGGTTTTCTTTATGATGAACACCCTTGTTTTTTTTTATTTTCTTAGGGTGTAAGTTTGCGGTTCTGCTTTTTTTTTAGTGGTATTTGCCTTTTGGTCAGTTTTTTATTTTTATTTTACATCCTCATCTCAAAATTTGGTGGATGCAAATTTTGGATATATATATATATTATTCTTTCCATTTTATCAGCAGTATTAGAAAGATTGTTTCAGTGTCTCTTATGAATCCTCACAATATTTAAACACACCAGAACAAAAATACTCCAATACTAAATTTCTAAAGAATTGTTTGTTGTATAATTTAATATTAGTAAAACTGTACATTGCACTTATGCTCCTGAATTTCACTGATATCCTTCATTTTATAAGTTCCTATAGTCACAAAAAGAGACCTCTCACATGTTTTCTGCCCAGAAAAGCCTGAACACACTCATTGTGTTATTCTGCCAAATTTTATCAAAGTTGGAAAATTAATCCAAAGCCTGTTCTGCATCTTCCTAAAGCACTAGTGGTCCTCAATGGAACATGTTCATGAAACATTGCCTTCATGATCCAGGAGAGCCCTTATAAAAGAAGAGACTGCTGTTGCATCATGTTTTTCTTATTTTTGTGTTTTAGTCTTGCACTCGCTAATCTTTCTTAGACATAGAAAGCAGTAAGCTAATTTAACTGCCCATTCACTACAAGCACTTATTGCTGAAAAACTAGCCATTAGAACTGCTGTTCTTCAAAATTGCTTGGCTTTGGACATAATACTATCCTCTCAAGGAGGAATGTGTGCTGTTGTTATTTCCCAGTGTTGTACATACATTTCAAATGTTTCTCACAATATTACCGATATGACTGTTTATATGCAAAGTATAGCACATGGAGCAGGAGCTTCAAATGTTGGTGTTCTTTTCAAAAGAGAACCAGAAGATTGGTCTACTTTTGGGATATGGGGTTATGCATTTTTAAGGGGGTTTTGTATATATTAATAATTTTCTTTGTATTTTATATGTTTGTTTGTATGTTTCTTGAAAAACTTTTAAATCCATCCATTACCCAACCGGCCATATCCTAACTACAGGGTGACGGGGGTCTGCTGGAGCCAATCCCAGCCAACACAGGGCGTAAGGCAGGAAACAAACCCCAGGCAGGGTGCCAGACCACCACAGAAACTTTTAAATGCTACTCCAATAAAAAAATCTTCAATCCTTCTTCTGTAAAATCACTACCACATTCAGATTTTCCTGACATTTTACGTAGAATAGACACTGTTTAATTTGATTTTTATAAATCAAAAAGGAGGAATGTGGAAGAATATATGCTGTCACGCCCGACCCGACGAGCCGCGTATCACATCAGGCCAGGGGATCAAGGCGAGGCACTAACTTTTCTTTCTTTTATTCCCACAGAAAACAGATACAACGCCGCCATAAAATCCCGGATGCCTGAAAACACATGCTGCCATTTCCGCATTCCATCCCTTCATCTGGTCCCACCATGATGACGTCATACCTCCCACACAACACTTCGGTTCCCTCCCAGCATTCCATTCTTCAATTTCTGGTTACTCTTTATTTAAGTTTCCCCCCTCAACTGAGACTGTGTGATGTAATGACTGGTTGTCAGAACACTGACCATGATTTAAGAGCATTTGCTATTTTCTTTTTTGTACAGTATACGGGGCCGGAAACCCCAAACCTTTATCTGATTCTGTCTCCTTATTACAGTGGCGTAGCTGGCAGGAGAGATTTGTCCGAACAATGTCGGAAGGACAGGACCTAAATACGGTTTTAAACAACTTGGCGACCCAGCTTCAGACCCTACAGGTGGAGCTGACCGCCATGAAGCAGGAGTTAGCAGAGATCATGAACCGGCAGCCGAAGCAGCCAGACTGGAGTCCGCACGGCCTCATCCTCCTCCGCTTGTATCTCTCAGTGACGCCGATGACATCGAGGCCTATTTATCCACCTTCGAGAGGACGGCCACACGAGACCAGTGGCCGTTCACGGAACGGGCATCTATACTAGCGCCGTACCTGAAGGGCATCGCGCAGAAGGCCTATCACGACCTCCCCATCGAGGAAGCCGCTCAGTATGACCTCCTAAAGGCTGAGATCCTGAGCCGCTACGGCGTCACGTCGGACCAGCAGGCAAGTGAGTGGAGGCATTGGAGGTATGATCCCCCGGCCCGGGCCAAGTGCTTCGAATTCTGGGGCAAAATGGGACGCTGGCTGAGGCCAGACATTAACCAGGGTCAGTAGATAGTGGAACAAGTGGCCTGTGAAGGCTTTATTAATGCCATGCCAGATTTTCTTGCCCAGCAGGTCCAACGATATCCGTTCAAGGATATGAAGAGCCTGTTAGACGTACTGGAGCGTCAACTGGTGGTGAACCAAGTCGGGGGGCCAGAGAGGTCTGCTCGCGGTGGCCGACAGGAACGTACCGCTACCCCAGAGCCCTTCCACCGCACACAAGAGGCTCCCAGTAAGCCGAAGGAAAGAGTCCCTGTCTTTGCCCTGCTGTTTCAAGTGCGGCAAAGTCGGGCACACCCTGCCCGCCTGTCCACAGAACGTGGAGATGATGGACTGCACCTGGGTCAAAGGAGAGAGGTACTGTACTTTGTCTAATCCCCTGGCTGTCCTGAACATGGGAGTGGTTTTGGTTAATGGGAACTCAGTGGTGGCACTTTGACTCTGGGAGTAACATTACCATTGTTGCTCGCCGATTTATTCTACCGTGACAGTGGCTACCCCAGCACGTGAATGTGACTTGTGTACATGGGAAGACCCAGTCATATAGGTCCGCCAACTGTTACATAACCTGGAAGGGTGTACGGAGACACCTCTTGGTTGCCGTGCTACCCGATCCACCCTTTCCAGTTATCCTAGAACAAGACAGGTCGGAGAACAAATGCGGTGGAAGAACCACCACTCCTGCCGCCAAGTTGGGTTTAACTATGGACGGGCAAGGCACTGTCCCTGCAGCTCCCACGGCGTGCAGTTTGGGAACTAATGATGGCACTGGGGTCTAGGGGGGACGTAGTTTTGTCGACGGACTTTGACCCAGAAGTACAACCTGGGCCAGTTGTTGACAATCCTCTGACTCCAGCAGATCCTTTAAGCTGTGTCGACTTTCAATTCAGGTCCACACCGGCGTAATTTAAAAGACAGCAATGGAACGATGACTCTCTAAAGTTTACCCGGAATGCTATTGTTTCAGTAGATGGCAACCCACCAGTCGCTCCCATGCCACCCGGGCCCTACTTCGTCCTAGACAATGATCTGTTGTATCGAGTCGTGGATCACGAAGGCGAGGCGCGGAAGTTGTTGCTAGTCCCACGGACCTACTGGCGGGAGGTCTGTGAACTGGCTCAAACCCACCTCCTTGGTGCCCACCTCGGGGCCAAGTAAACGTTGGAGAGGATAAAGCTCCGGTATTATTGGCCCGGGATTAACAAGGAGGTCTGTCTGACGTTTCTGCCAGTCATGTCCGGACTGTAAGTTACATCAGATACCCAGGAGGGACCATGCTCCTCTCGTTCCGATTCCCCTTATTGATATCCCTTTTGAAAGGATCGGAGTCGATCTTGTATGACCCCTGGTGCCTTCGACACGTGGCCATAAATATATCTTGGTCATGGTGGATTACGCGACTCGATTCCCAGAGGCAGTTCCCTTGCACTCCGCTACTACAAAGAATGTTGCACGACAATTTGTAGCCCTTTTCTCCCGAGTAGGTATACCCAAAGAAGTCCTCACGGACCAGGGTACCCCCTTTACTTTGAATACGTTCAGGGAGGTTACCAAGTTACTCCGTATTAAGCATCTGAAAATGTCTGTTTATCATCCCCCAGACGGATGGGTTAGTGGAACGTTTCAACCAAACCCTTAAACAGATGCTCTGCAAGGTAGTCGATGTGGAAGGTAGGAACTGGGACCAACTTTTATCCCTTGTTCTTTTTGCCTATCGGGAGGTACCGCAAGCCTCCACGGGGTTTTCCCTTTTTGAACTTTTATATGGCCGCCAACCCCGGGGCATTTTGGATATTGTCAAAGAAGGATGGGATGGGGAGGCGCTTCCCTCCACCAATATTTTGGAATACATCGCGCAACTGTGCGAAAGGTTAGAAAAAATTCGGCCTCTTCTAAAAGAACACATGTTGAGAGGTCAAGCTGCGCAGGAGCGTAATTTCAATCGTAACACCACCCTCTGGGAGTTTCAGCCGGGGGATCGTGTGATGGTTCTCGTGCCTATCTCCCACTCCAAATTGTTAGCCCATTGGCAGGGCCCATACAAGATAAAAGAGAGAAAGGGGCTCGTCGACTATTTGGTGAGAAAACCTAATCGTTGACCAAGCGAGAGGGTGTATCACATCAACTTGCTGAAACCTTGGAGGGACCGGGAAGACTGCCCTTGCGTGACGAACACCCTCTCCTTTTTCTCACGGAAAACAGTCCTTAATCTCAGACCCAATTTGACATCCCTCCAAAGGCAGAAACTGCGATCCTGTCCATCTCGGAGGTAGTCAGTGAGACACCAGGGCGCACCTCGTGGATTGAGCACAACATTGTGATGGACCTGGGGGTGGTGGTAAGGGAACGTACCTATCGCCTCCTGGAGGCAAAATGGGCAGAGGTGGAGCTGGAAGTGCAAAGGATGCTCGATATGGAAATTATCGAGGAGACCCACAGCCCCTGGTCCAGTCACATCGTCCTTATCTCTAAGCCCGATGACTTGTGGAGATTCTGTAATGACTTTAGACGTCTTAATCAGGTCTCCAAATTTGATGCCTACCCTATACCCTGAGTGGATGAGCTCATTGAACGCTTGGGTACGGCTCATTACTTGACTACTCTTGATATGACTAAAGGGTACTGGCAAGTTCTCTTAACAGCATCTGCTAAAGAAAAAAACGCCTTCAGCACCCTTAGCGGGCATTGGCAATATAAGGTCCTCCCATTTGGACTGCACGGAGCCCCAGCGACCTTCCAGCGTCTGGTAGATAGAGTGCTAAAGGCCCACCAGTCCTATTGTGCCGCCTACCTGGATGACGTAGTCATCTATTCCGGCACCTGGGAGGAACATATCTTGCACGTGTACGCCATCCTCTTAACACTAGTGAAGGCCGGCCTCCGTATTAATCCGCTCAAATGTTATTTTGGGTTTCACGAGGTCAAGTATTTAGGCTACCTGGTGGGCAGAGGACTGGTGAAACCGCAATGCTCAAAAATTAAAGACATCTTGGAATGGCCCCGTCCGATAACCAAGAAAGAGGTGCAAGCCTTCTTGGGGTTAGCGGGTTACTACCGCCGGTTTGTACCCCATTTCTCAGAGAGAGCCGCCCCCTTGACAAATTTGACAAAGAAACGAGCCCCTGTATATGTGGTATGGGATCACCTAACGGAACAGGCATTCAGTGACCAAAAGACGGCCCTGACCACGGCATCAATACCGAGAACCCCTGATTTTTCTCTCCCATTTATCCTCCAGACTGATGCTTCGGACACAGGTCTAGGTGCCGTGCTGAGCCAGAGCATCAACGGCGTCGAACACCCCGTGTGTTACCTGAGCCGGAAACTGCTGGATCAGGAGACCAGATATGCTGCGGTGGAACGAGAAGCCTTGGCCATCAAGTGGGTGGTAACACACCTGAGGTACTACTTGTTTGGTCGGGAGTTCACTCTGGTGACTGACCATGCCACTCTCCAATGGATTGCTGTACACAAGGAGTCGAATCCCTGAGTCACCAGGTTGTTCTTGGACCTAGAGCCGTACAAGTTTACTTATCGTCGGGGCAACTTGCAAGCCAATGCTGATGCTCTCTCCCAGGTTCACGACCTTTCGGTTCGGGCCACCCGACCCAATGGGTCTGGGCTCTCGGTCCTGTCACGCACGCGCGCATAGGGAGCCGCGGAAAGACCTGACGAGCCGCGTATCACATCGGGCCAGGGGATCATGGCAAAGCACTAATCTTTCTTTCTTTTATTGCCGCAGAAAGACAGATACAACGCCGCCATAAAATCCCGGACGCCTGAAAACACACGCTGCCATTTCCGCATTCCATCCCTTCCTCTGGTCCCACCGTGATGACGTCATACCTCCCACACAACACTTCAGTTCTCTCCCAGAATTCCATTCTTCAATTTCTGGTCCCTCATTATTTAAGTTCCCCCCATCAACTGAGACTGTGTGATTTAATGACTGGTTGTGATTTAAGAGCATTTGCTATTTTCTTTTTTGTACAGTATACGGGGCCGGAAACCCCAAACCTTTATCTGTTTCTGTCTCCTTATTACAATACTCAATTTGTATTGTATTTTTCTGGATATACGAGTATGTGTCAATTCAGGTTTTTGTATTCTTTTCGGTTCTCTTCAAAATCCTATTAGTAGAAAAATATACTTTGTTGTTTAACAACAAGTAATAAACTATGTTTCATATAAGTTAAATATCTTCATACTACTTTAATTTCTTGTTAATTTCGACCAAATCTGTATTGTTATAGGTATTGTGGTAGATGGACGGGGCCCTTTCCCAGCCAGGACGCCATCATAATGGAAGCACTGGGGCAGAGACTGCAAAGGGCATTATTTCCCCCTGATCGCTACATGGCAGCCCTCCTGGGTTGTTACAGCGCCACAAATTCCCATGGAACTTTATAGGAGTTGTAGTTCTTTGACACAACCCTGTTGAGTTCCGTGGTTCCTGCCAGGATGCGCTGCGGAGACTGGTGAGTTCACCAGTGTGTTCCTTCTTTTTAAGAGTTGACCACTCCTCGTATTTCTGCTATCGGTTTAAAGAGTTTGTTTTATTTTCTCAGTCTAATGAGACTGTTTTTACTTGTATGGATAGCTCTTTGGACCTCACAGTGACAGTTTCCAAATGCAAATTCCACACTTGAAATCAATTCCAGGCTATTTGTTTCTGTTTATTTCAGATCTAATTATTCAAACCACACCTCCATACTATTGCAAAGTATATACTCAAATAGAGTCACCTCGTTTACAAGCACAAAGTCCACAACTTTTGTTATGTTTTTTTTTCCGCTTTGGATGCCTTATCAAAATTGCAGTCTGTAATGAATCAGATAGTTCTATGTTAAACACCACAGGTCACATCAGTTTGGGGAGCATACACTGGTACAGTGTGTTGCCATGTACACCACATGAAGCAACAGCTTGGGATCTCGGTTGGAAAGCCCCCCCCCCCCCCCATCAAAATACAGACATGCCCCACCCTCCGGAAATGATAATCTACCTGCCAAAGCCAGGTGTTATGTGGGTGACTCCTTGGCCTAGTCCAGCCACTCGGGTCTTCAGTGATAAGGATCCTGCAAGCCAGATCTCCATCAGAGAATAGCACCTGCTGGCCGTATTTCTGTAACTGACGTTCCTTCATAATGCAGGTAATGTGCCTCATTCAGGACTCCATAAGCAACCGCTCATCCGACACAAAGTAGAACCAGTGATATACAAGGATTCTTAGAAGAGACACAGTACCAAAGGAGTCTAGTCTTCATCTCAGGTCTTTGGATATCTCACAACCATGTAGCAAATCAGGAAGCTCCAGGACTCTAAAGATTTGGACATTTGTCCTTTTGCAGAGATATCGAGGGTGCAACACACCCCTTTCCAGCGACCACATGACCCCCATGCTCTCCCAATCCACCTACTGACTTCATAGGAAAAGTCACCAGAGATGTGAATGTCACTGCTGAGGTAAGTAAACCTCTCAACGAGGTCGACATTCCCTCTGCAGACAGACACACTGCTGATGCCTGTGCCCAAGAGGTAATTACAGGCCTGGATCTTGGTTTTTATTAAGGTCAGCCCAGACACTCAAGACTCCTTGTTTAGTCAAACACTTTATGAAAATCAGCAAAGTCTGCAAAGAAACTTTGCAGATATTCTTATTTGTGCTGGTAGGTGAGCAGGTGATCATGGCTCCTATTGATGATAACTCTAGCAAAGACCTTACAAGGCACCAAGAGCAGTATTATTCCCCTGTAGTTGCCACAATTCAGCCAATCAACCTTCCCTTTCCTGAAAGGGATGACAAGTCTTGTTTTCCAGTCAGATGGGATGACGCCTGTCTCCCAAATGGAAGCAAAGATTGTTTGCAGTACCAGGACAGCATGGATGTGTTCACCCTATGTAATCTCAGTGAGATTGGAAGGTTCACAGCTAATTGGAAAATCAGCTTCAAAACCCGTGGACCCAGAGATGTCCAACATCCTAGCTGGAGGATCCACTTTAAACAGCTACTCAAAGTCATCAGCCCAGTGGGTCTCAATTGCAGCGTCATCCGTATGGACCATTCCATCACCTGTCCTGACTGGACTCTCCAAGGAACAGATTCTGATGTGTGCAATACTTCATTTCCTCTGTAAACAGGATGTGGGTCACTAGACCATAGATGTTAACTTGCAGGAAAAACTTTGGGGTTGGTGGCATTCCGGCCACCATAAAAACTTCACACAGCTCTGAAAAGGCAGACAAGACTCCTTTCTGCTCTCCATGGGAGTAGCTCTGATGCAGCTACCAAGAGGAAGGATGCTGACATTATGAAGGGGATGGGAGAAAGCCCACGGGAGCCTCATTCCTGGAAGAGTCAGTCCTGTTGGGGATTGGAACTGGTGTGGTGCTGAGGTGTCACCTGCTGCATTACAGCCCTCAGGTCCTAATTTGAAGCAGTCTATCCAGGTAGCTATGCAGAATGCTTAAACACCACAATGTGAGATAAAAATACTGCAAACAGATTTATCACCAGAGTTTATTTCACTATAGAGCAGATCTGATGAATTACCCTTGTCAAAATAAACCCTGAGCAGAATGGGGTGCTAATGAGCTCTTGTGCACAGCATGAGGTATATTGCATTGTAAATACTACATATTAAGATTATTTCAGTTCATCCACTTGCTATCAATGAAGTATTTAACATAGAGAGGTTCATCATGATGGTGTGACAGGAATGTACTCTGCAACACCGCACCACCCATGTTGAAACATAAGTACAGTACTAATTACCTTAGTAAAGCCAAATGTATACATATAATGTCAGCTTGGCTGATAACACTGATTGCATGCTATGCATGTGCTTTATTTGCTTAATCTGCCACTGCAAATGTACCATCCATAAAAAAACAATATCTGTGTGAAGAGATTTCTGAAATTCCTGCCTTCTTTGGAGGTTAATGATAACGTTATTTTTCCAGCCTTAAATACTAATTAAGTTCGAAACATGGTGGTGAGTATTTGTGCTTGAAAGATCCTCTGCGGATCTCATTTTCAAACAATTTAGCTGTATTGTCTAAATTAACATGCAGCAAGTTTTTTCAATGAAATCCACAGAATAAGTTATTGACAAATGATGAGGCTTTGGTACTTGTTTTCAGTTCTAGAAAGGAAAGCTGACTGATGAATGAAATAACCAGTGAAATCCACAAATCCATCCTGAAGTGAGGGACACAATGCCCATGTCTAAACTAATATTACGACTGCAAGGTTTTAAATAATATTTAATGAATATCAAAGCAACTAGATACTCTCATGTACATTATGCATAAAGATTAGTGTGATGAAAATCTAAAATAAAATTACAAAGCCTAGTTTCTATTTTATCATTGTAATTAGGTTCTAGTTTTTTGGGCTTTTTCTATTTTTGTTTTACATAACAAAATGATTTTTTTTAATAACAAATAGGGGGCTTTGCCCCCTGCCCGCTTCGCTTGCCCACCCCGGGGCGCGTTACGCACCAGAAACTTTGCATCTCTACTGCTCTCGTTGTGAAGTGGAGGCTGAACGCACGTCTAAGGAGATGCGGAAGGATCAGCTGCTGCCGAGCTGCTCCTGCTGCCAAGCTGCATGTTCTGCTTGTCGCACTGCGCGTCAATCATTTAAAAGTGTGTACAGCAGCTGTCCTTTTGTCTCATTGCGAGACAAGGCACGGGTCTTGCTTCCTAAAGTTGTAATGTCTAGTCTTGTGTCAAATTGTCTATCCAAGATTATCACGTCTCGCGTGATGTCAAAGTGTCTCTCCGAGATGATCACGTCTCGACACAAGATTTTTTTATTATAATAGATAGACATGTTTAGATTTTGTTTTTGGGAAAAACACAGCCAGACTGTACCCGAATCAGAGACTTTAAAGGATGATTGCTGAGTGACCAAGAGTATCACTTACTCAGATACTTCTGAGATACACCTGTGACCTGTCCTGCCATGGTGACAGAACAATAGTACAACAAAAGCCACCAAAAGACCCACTCTCATATTGAAAGGGCATTCAGAGTTGTGAAAAGGTGCCTTTGTATGTCTAAGGGTTGGTCTAAGACCATCCATAGCAAAAGCCAGCAATTTCATTGTGGTGTGTTCTGTGCCTCACAATTTATTCATTGCCCTGAGAAGAGCTGCAATTACCACAACCTCAAAGATCTATTTCACTTATAGGACTTTTTTACATTCTTAATGGGCCTGCTAAAGATGACCATCATGGGAACACCCACAGGATAACAGTCAACATCAATTACTTTAACACTATCCAGGAAACATGATACAAATTTGGCATCCACCACTCTCACTCTAACCTCCCAAACCCCTACCAGTTAAGGAAAAAGTACAATCCTCTCTTGCTACACTTTCCAAATGTGTTCCCCAATGCTTAAGTGACCCTGCGGATCAGTAAAATAAAATATTAACCAAGTCAGATTTGAATCTATATTATTTTGCAAGGTCCAACATATCATCAAAATTCTTCTTCTTTCATCTGCTCCCATTTAGGGGTTGCCACAGTGGATCATCTGTCTCCATCTATCCTTGTCTTTTACATAATTTTCTATCACAACGACTGCCTTCATGTCATCCCTCACTACATTCATAAACCTCCTCTTTGATTTCCTCTTTTCTTCCTGCCTGATGGTTCCATCCTCAAAATTCTTTTCCCGATGTGCCCAAACCATCTCAATCTAGCCTCACTAATATAGGACAACTGCACATGTTTAGGTAACTGCATGTGCAGATGAATGGTAGACTTTGAAAGCCCAGCTTCATAATGTGACATTCTGACAATCAGTGTACAACAGATTTCCCACATGAACTGTAGACTTGTTTTGTATTTGGTAAATCTAATAATGCAATGGAATGGGTTTAGTGTGATAATTTCACACTGATTATATTCATCCTATCATCTTTGTTGGAATAATGGCAGCTCAGATGTGCACCTCTGAAAGTTAAACACAAATGTTACCTCTTGCTGCTGCTGACCAACCAATTCCCCAACTCCCACAGTCTGTAGGAGATTGGCTCAGTATTTCTTAAAAGTATCATCTTATTCCTGTACCCTCTGCAGACACAGGAAGCCTACTCTGCTCAAAGCCAGGGAACTCTTGTTGCATTCTTCTCAATCCAGGCTGTCGCTCCATTGATTCTTGGCTATCCTCATCCTCCACAGAAACAGTCACATTGGCTAGACTATTGTGCCTTGTAGGAGCATTGTGCTAGGTGAAACAGAACCTATACTGTGTGGAGCAGAATGGAGTGGGTGCTTGTCTCTTCCTTAAGGGAAGGGGTCTTAGTTGTGACACAGCAGTCAGTGTGAAATTGGTTTGGACCTGTGGGAATGGAAATCGTTGAGGTCCCCTCCACCTGCAGAAGTACCAGCAGTAGCTCATGATAGATTTTCACATACAGTATAAGCAATAACACAGTAATGGATTAAGAAATACACTTTATTATGCTGTTATTTTTCCTGCCTGGTGATCACATACCTAGAAAAACAAATTTCCCAACCATGTTACTATTGATGATACAGTGAACAGTGTCTGCTAAATTGGGGAGCAACTGTACAACTAACTGTACCACCAAACTCTTTAAGCTGCTCTGGCACAGCCATTGTTATGCATCGTCAGTGCCTTGCACTCTGCTAAAAAGCACATTTAAAGGTCTGTGTCAGTTTGTGTGTTTTTAGTAAAAAACAGTGCATTTAGACTCTGGGCATAACTATATGCAATTGGTCCTGGGGTGTTGATGATACAATTGGTTGATCACACAGATGTGGTCAGCCCAGCTGGTTTTCTTGTTAACGTTCTGAGGATTATAATCAAGGCATCTATGAGCACATTTATATAAAACAACCTGAGCAGGATAGATAGGAGAATGAGAAAAAAAGAGAAAAAGAGACTGGAAGTTAAATGAAAATGAAAACAAATGATAGATAGATAGATAGATAGATAGATAGATAGATAGATAGATAGATAGATAGATAGATAGATAGATAGA
>JANRMT010062813.1:117065995-117102367 GCA_026402145.1 Polypterus bichir lapradei
AGATAGATAGATAGATAGATAGATAGATAGATAGATAGATAGATAGAGCGCCAAGGGATGGCGGCAGAAGAAGGGAGTACGGTTTGTCGGGTGCTTGCCGTAGGACGTCTCCTGTCACTAAGAAGACTGTAATAGTTAAGCAGTGAAGTAATTTATTTTAGAAGGAAACACAGAACGCTCATAATGGATTTATCTATTTTTGTTGTTTTGTTCTCTACTTAAAGACACTGATTTTATTAGGACTATTTATTTATTGTTTGGACACTGTTTTAATAAGTACTTCACTCATTTTGCACCTACCTCTGCTGTTGTATGTCCTCATTACCCAGTCCATCCTCGGTACATGACTATTGATGTCTCAGGTTCAACAGGAACATGCCAGCTGTGGGCAACCTGGGACATTACATGCATGCTAATATTTTTTATCATTTTACACAGGCTCTTCAGGGTTGCTGTGCTGCATGGGTGGCAGTTAGGGAAGAGCACTTTAAAAGTGAATGTAAGTCTCTTTCATGTTAGATTCCTTTGAATACCTGTGAAGTATGTTTACAGTTGTCCTCCAACACTTCTTACTAAATTATGTAGAGTTTGTCACCATGGGGATACATTCTTAGCATCTGATAACATTATATACTGTACTATCTTTTGGACAAGACCAGATTGTTAGCTTGATTTTCAAAGTAATTGCTGCCATGTATTATAACTGGGAGACAAATGGTTTAAGATTGTTTTACATCTACATAATTTGTGAATTACCAGTCAAACTGGCCAATAATGAATAGGATATCTGGTGTGACGACATCATGCCTTCTTTTGATAGGTGGTTGCTTTTTATACTTTCATTTTGAATCGAATTTTAATTTTCAATATCCTCATAACAGGGCAGCATGGTGGGGCAGTGGTAACGCTGCTGCCTCGCAGTTAGGAGACCCAGGTTCGCTTCCCAGGTCCTCCCTAAGTGGAGTTTGCATGTTCTCCCCATGTCTGTGTGGGTTTCCTCCGGGTACTCCGGTTTCCTCCCACAGTCCAAAGACATGCAGGTTAGGTGCATTGGTGATCCTAAATTGTCCCTAGTGTGTGCTGGGTGTGTGTGTGTGCGCCCTGTGGTGGGCTGGTACCCTGCCCAGGGTTTGTTTCCTGCCTTGCACCCTGTGTTGGCTGGGATTGGCTCCAGCAGACCCCCGTGACCCTGTAGTTAGGATATAGCAGATTGGGTAATGGATATATATCCTCATAACAAACACTATAATATATTATTTAATGTAATCTGACTCTACATTTCCTTTGTCTTTGTCTATTCGGTTGAAGTACTCCCTGGACATGAGAATTTCTGTTAATTTTGGAGCACCCTATGTATATCAAATGCATAATTTAGGGTCTGGATCTATATTTTAATGCTCTACCATCTGTACAATGTAAGAACAGATTACATTAAATAATGCGTTATAATATTTATTTTGAGGATATTAAAGATGAACATTAGATTAGATAGAGGACTATTTCATTTAGTGTTAGGTAGAATGCCCAGAGGGGACTGGGCGGTCTCGTGGTCTAGAACCCCTGTAGATTTTATTTTTTTCTCCAGCCGTCTGGAGTTTTTTTTTTGTTGTTTTTTCTGTCCTCCCTGGCCATTGGACCTTACTCCTTTTCTATGTTAACTAATGTTGTCTTATTTTAATTTCTTATTTTGTCTTTTATTTTTCTTCATTATATAAAGCACTTGGAGCTACATTTTTTGGATGAAAATATGCTACATAAATAAATGTTGTTGTTGTTAGATTTGGAATGAAATTTTGTTCATGTTAATTAATGTAGTTTTTCAAGAACATTATGCAAAAGTTCTCAAGATTTTTAGTTTGAAATTAAGTTTGTGTGTGTGCTGTACCCCTTATAATGAGGAGGTTACATAGCAAATTATTAATTCAAGGTGTGCCTCTTTTTATTGGCAATCACACAGGAAGGCAGGCGATGACCACCAGATGACAAAAGGGTTAGCTTCAATTTAGGTAAGCTTAGTCTTAATCTTGTTACCTGTTACACTACAATGAAAGTTAAAACCTAAGATTAGTTCCCAGCTTTTGCTGGTTTAACCAGTCTCATTTTAAACACATCTATTACCATACTAATTAAGATAGACTGTAACGGACTCAAAATGGCAAAAAATAGATAAATATACACAAATAAACAAATTATGAATGTCAAAAACATTCAATTGTCCCAGAGACGAATTTTTAAAGTGCAGGTTCTGAATGCATCTACCAGGCTTTTGTGGAAAGTGATAATCGAATTTTCAGAAGAAATGAGCAGTATAAACGTCCTTTGCAATGTTGCAGAATATAAAAATATGTGTGGTTATCTGGGTCACACTCCTTAGCTTAGTGCAATAAACAGAACACAAAATGGCATCCACAGAGAAACAACAAAATAAATAAACATGCAATAAGGCAAATTACTAAGTTACTAATGTCAAAAATTTGTATTCATCATAGGGATGCTCATGCTTAATCCTGGAAGGCCAGAGTCACTGCAGGTTTTTATTCAAAGTTAACTGCTTCATTAGAAGCCGATTATTGCTTCTTATTATTATTGAATTAAAATTTGCTTATTAAAATTCCCAAACCTTAACCGATTCTTTTAGACTTAAAACAGTTACATTCAATGTTTTTACTTGCTTCTTGTTTTCTTAACCACCTGCCAACTAACACCACAAGAGAAATTCACCCTAAAACTTGATTCAGTTTACACTTGAGTGTTCATTATGAGGCATGTGCTTCAATAAAACATTTGTAAAGCAACAGAAGAAAAAGTAGTGAAGGACTGATAATTACTAAACTTTTCTGGACCAAAAATCAATTACAAAATGTACACAATACAATACAGCAGAATGAAAACACCAAGAAGACAATATATATAGCACCTTCTGCCATTCAGGACTGACCTTAAGGACTATAGTTAACTTTGCACATTAGACTATTATCTTGGAGTTATTCCAATATGATGAAGGTTCTTCTTACTCTTCCAAAAGCCTGGTCTAATCATTAGATTCAAGAAGAATTGCTTTTTGTATAGATTCATTCTTTGGCTGCTCAGATAATACTCTTTCTAATTCATATAACATAATTGTACCAGAACTGTGTAAACAGCAATATCAGTCATATTTTTAAGTCTCATAGCTGATTTTCAGCTTAATTTTCAACTTACAGTATTTCACTTTTTTCAACTGTAATGCAGGGAGGGGTTTCAATCCCCTTTATCATATAGGGAATCAGCTCACCAGAGATTGTCAACTATAGTTCAACACCTGTCCACAAAATTTGCATGTAAGCACAATTTGAATTTTTAAAATATATAAATTTTTTTAAAATATAGCCATGTCTTCATGTACTTTTAACAATGCTACTGTATATCTCTGTATACCATAGAGCTAGACTTCAGCTAAGATGCATAGTACCTGTCTCTTTGTCACGCTGAACTTGTTTCCTCTCATCCTCAAATGCACGGAGCCATCGTTGCTTCTGCTCTGGTTTCTTGGCACAAAAAAGGTGGACCTCCTCACTGACTGGACTGAGTAGCTTGAAAGCATTTTTAACACTCATATTGAAATCCTTGTCTTTACCATCCTCTATATCCTGTACTTTCATGGCATCCATATCTATTCGTCCCTTGTAGTACAGGATGTCACGACGTAAGAGATCCTATGAAAAGTATATGATAAAGTCTTCTACTAAATAATAAACAATTATATTTAGAGTTACAAAAAGTACCAATACACTGTAATGTTTTACAAAATGTTCCTTTGCATCTTTAAATTGACAAATGTTTAATACTGATAAGATTAATTATTGCAGCTGATTTGTTCTCCCTTAATTTCCCTCATTACAATTATATAATATTTGTCAACAAGATGAGAATAAAATATTTTATTTTTTTTACCATTTTGTTTAAAGTAATCTTCTGACTTGTTGAGTATTATGTGTTGTGAAAGTGTAGCATCTTGCCTTGTATGTCAGCATTGAAGTCAACAACAGGAAAGTTGTGAATAGTTTCCAATTCAAGAGATCATACAATCTATTAAATGTATAATGAACATCTCTTCCTTTCTTTTACATCCCAACTCACTTTTTTGCAGTAGATCAGCTGACAATCAAACAAAAAGAACATGCGCTGTTGGCTCTTAGCTTGGGGCTGGGAGATTTTAGTCATTTCTCCAGAGAAAATTAGCTCAGAACTTTTGCTTAACACATCTTCTCCCTGGGGTGGAATAAAAAATTAGCACACTTTAAGGAATTATGTTTTACTAGCAAAATACAAAACCAAATTTCTTTTTATATGAAATAATTGTCTGTAATATGGTCAGTATTATTATTTGTCAAACCATAATGATATTCTTCTGCAAGATGTTGACAGCCATAAATGTAATCCTGGTTACATACAAGCTAAAGTTTAGTCTAATGGGGTGGTGCACCCACCTAAGGCTAGTTACTGCCTTTTATCTGATGCTGTTGGAAGATGTCCTTAGAATAGATAGATTAGATTAGATAAAACTTCATTAATCTCATGGGGAAATTCAAATGCATATAGCAGCAGAAACATAAAAAAAAAACAATAATATAGATTCACACAGATAATACAGACAATCAATCAATCAACCAATAAAAATAAAACTTAATAAATGCATCAGGTGGAAGCATTGAACTGCCCAATAGCAGTGGGCAGAAAAGATCCCCAGAGGTGCTTCTTAGCAAACAATGGTGGAATGAACCTGTGGCTAAAAGTGCTTCAAGAGAGTGCCTCCTGGAGGGAATGGAGGTGATTTTTCATGATGGCATCTAATTTTGTCATCATTCTCTTTTCCACAACAGCTTTGAGTGTGGCCAGGGTTTGTCCTGTGATAGAGCAGGCTTTCCTGAAAAGTTTGTTCAGGCATTGTACTTCTTTCATGCTCAGGTTGCTTCCCCAGGAGACTACAGCATGGAACACCACACTGACTACTATGGACTGGTAGAACATTTTCAGCAGCATGCTGCATATACAGTATCAAAAGATTTGAGTCAAGTACAGTCTGCTCTGGTCCTTCTTGAACAACACCACTGTGTTGCCAAACCAGTTCAGTTTGTTGTTTATGTCAACTCCTAGATCACAGATGTCAAACTCCGGTCCTAGATGGCTGCAGTGGCTGCAGGTTTTCATTCTAACCATTTACTTAATTAGTGACTAGTTTTTGCTGCTAATTAACTTATTTTGCTTTAGTCTTAATTAACTTGACTCAGTCCCCTTAGCTGTTTCTTTTTCCATAATTACCAGCCAAACAATAATGAGAAACAAAACAAGCCACCACATGACCAGCTCATTTGTGCCCATGAAAAATAATAAAGAACAGTGAAGGTCTCAGTAAGATTGATCTCTCAGCTCACCAAAACATTTTGACTGTGTTCTTAAAAAAACAGAAAATTAGCAGTTTTTGGAAATGTCTGCTGTGGTTGAATGAGAGCAGTGATATGCCACAGAATTAAATAATAGGTTCAATTAACAGCAAAAATTGGCATCTCATTAAGAAACTGGTTGGAGTGAAATTGGTTGGAGTTTGAAGACCCAATTTAACTGGTCATCTGTTGGCTTGTTTCACATCTCATTTGTGTTTGGCTGTCATTTTAATGAAGAAATGAATACATTCAGAGGACTGAATCCTTAAAGACAAGGCTATTAAAATGAAGGGAAAAGAAATTAATAAGCAGTGAAAATTGGCCACTGATTAGGAAAAGGGTTAGAATAAAAACCTGCAGCCACATTGGCCCTCCAGTCCTGGAGTTTGACAACCCTGCCCTAGATACTTGCTACTCTGCACCACTTCCACACCCTCTCCCCACCACCCACTGAATGGTGCTGTTCTCAGAACATCTTGTAATCCTGATTCTGTAATGGAATAAGTGGACCCACAGAATGATTACACACATGAATATTGAAAAATCTTGATATTTCCAGATCAAAACAGCACAGTGCTGCACAGGTGAAGTATCTTCTTAGCATACTCTGGACCAGACTAGATACACTATCAAGTCACCGTATAAGGCGTTGAGCAGTCATTTCAGTTAGGGCAGACAATTGTTCTTATTATTGTTATTAGTTACTTATTCTATTAGACTTTGAATAAACAGAGATTTTAGATTCCAGAAGAATTTTTTATTTTCCCTATTGAGATTTTGTTTTTCCTCTCCTTCAATATCAACTAGCCATATTTTCTGTTAGTAATGTCTTCTTCTTAATTTCTCAGACATTTCTAAACTTTCTGTTATTTACTAGTTTAATGGTAGTATAGTGGTGCTCTGGTTTATGCCTATCTCCCACCAAACCCATCCAGGATCTGCAGGTTAAGGTTATCTGTACAGGCAGTGTGTTAGTGGTTTCTAAGATGATACCAAAAGTGATTCCAAAATTCACCCCAGGGGATCCATGTGACTAATGATTTTTATTCCAACCAATTTTACAATTACTGCATTATTCTTACTTTCTTGTCCTGAGAAATTCCATAATATTCACATATTTGCATTTTGCCAAAACATAAAATGCATAAGTTTGCTTTTCCATTTGAACTAATTTCTCAATGAGAAGACAGATGAAAATGGCAGTGTAATTATTGCTCCACTTTAGCATTGTGTTTTTCATGCCTATGTTTGTGTACTGATGTGTGTGGGCCTGCAGAATCGAAGCCTCCTCTTATTGTGGATCTGATGTCCAAGACTAACTAGTGAAATATCTCTGGCACAATATATCAGTTCAGTTGTTTTACTGTCAGATTTTTTTTCCAGTTTCAAAGGATGTGCGAATGTTGTTTTGGACAATCATAAACCTGCCTCCCTCTCAGAGACATACATTTACTTGACCATACCATTCCATTCCAGGCTTTATTTAGATTTATGGCCTGTCTCGGATATTTGAACTCATATAAATTAAAACAGTGCTTCTAATATGTCCACACAGCTTAATACCCACGCTGATCAATGCTCTCACTCCTCTCACAGATGGTGCTCTTCTCATCAATAATCACATTCCTAAATTTCTTGGAAGGGGAAATTTAGAAAGCTATTTCTTTCATTTAAGCATCTTTACCCTTTAACCACAGTGCTCAATTGTTTGATTGCAAAGTTTTCACACAGCTGCTTCATGATGCAATAAGTGAAGGGCATTCATTCCCTGATGAGTTAAAATCTTGCGAAGAATGCCAATATGCATGAATATTTTTGACAGAGCCTTAGCAACTGCTAGGGCATTGGCCTTACACAGAGTGGCCACCTCAGGGTACCTTGTGGCATAATCAACCAATATTAGCCTATGCTGATAACCATTCTTACTCTTGGGAAATGGGCAAACAATGTCTAACCCAAACCTCTCAAAAGGGACATCCAAAATAAGCATTGGTAATTGTGGAGCCCTAGCGGCTCAATAGGCAGAAACAATCTAACAGTCGGGACACGCCCTACAAAAGTGCTCCACATCCTGGCCCATATTCAGCCAATAAAAGCATTTTCAAATGTGTTCCCTCATTTTCTCTTCTGCTTTGTGAACGATGCTAAGAGGCCCTGATGTGAGATTTTTGAACTCTTTTGAGACCCTCCCCAACAGGGTGGTACGCCAAAATGTGAAACATGATTGACGCCTCTGTCAAGGGCTGGTTGTCCATCGCCGGGGCAACCATAGGTTCACAACTCCCCGTAGGTTTGCAGCATCTCATAAGTTTCGTAGCACCACAGAGACAACAGCAAGCTTACTGCCTCCTCACGCAAAGCATCTGTCGCCCAGTGGCCACTGACCTGGCCTCAGCCCTGCTTGTTTGCTGTGTCTGTGTGTAGTAGTATGATAGCTCTCATTGCAATAAATAACATTGCTGTTCCTGTTTCAAGTTGAATTAAGCTGATTTTCCTGAAATCCTTAGACTGAGCCTCATCTTTTGTGTGCAAGGCAGCAACTCATGCGTCACAACATCCATCCATCCATCCTCTTCCGCTTATCTGAGGTCGGGTCGTGGGGGCAGCAGCTTAAGCAGAGAGGCCCAGACTTCCCTCTCCCCGGCCACTTCTTCCAGCTCTTCTAGGAGAATTCCAAGGCATTCCCAGGCCAGCCGGGAGACATAGTCCCTCCAGCGTGTCCTGGGTCTTCCCCGGGGTCTCCTCCCAGTTGGACGTGCCCGGAACACCTCACCAGGGAGGCGTCCAGGAGGCATCCTAATCAGATGCCCGAGCCACCTCATCTGACTCCTCTCGATGCGGAGGAGCAGCAGCTCTACTCTGAGCCCCTCCCGGATGACTGAGCTTCTCACCCTATCTTTAAGGGAAAGCCCAGACACCCTCTGAGGAATGAGGAAACTCATTTCAGCTGCTTGTATTCGCGATCTCGTTCTTTCGGTCACTACCCATAGCTCATAACCATAGGTGAGGGTGGGAGCGTAGATTGACTGGTAAATTGAGAGCTTTGCCTTACGGCTCAGCTCCTTTTTCACCACGACAGACCGATGCAGAGCCCGCATCACTGCGGATGCCGCACCGATCCGCCTGTCGATCTCACGCTCCATTCTTCCCTCACTCGTGAACAAGACCCCGAGATACTTGAACTCCTCCACTTGGGGTAGGATCTCTCCCCCAACCCTGAGAGGGCACTCCAACCTTTTCCGGCTGAGGACCATGGTCTCGGATTTGGAGGTGCTGATTCTCATCCCAGCCGCTTCACACTCAGCTGCGAACCGATACAGAGAGACCTGAAGATCATGGCCTGATGAAGCAAACAGGACAACATCATCTGCAAAAAACAGTGACCCAATCCTGAGTCCACCAAACCGGACCCCCTCAACACCCTGGCTGCGCCTAGAAATTCTGTCCATAAAAGTTATGAACAGAATCGGTGACAAAGGGCAGCCCTGACGGAGTCCAACTCTCACCAGAAACGGGCTCGACTTACTGCCGGCAATGCGGACCAGGCTCTGACACCGGTTGTACAGGGACCGAATAGCCCTTATCAGGGGGTCCGGTACCCCATACTCCCGGAGCACCCCCCACAGGATTCCCCGAGGGACACAGTCGAACGCCTTTTCCAAGTCCACAAAATACATGTAGACTGGTTGGGCAAACTCCCCTGCACCCTCCAGGACTCTGCTAAGGGTGAAGAGCTGGTCCACTGTTCCACGACCAGGACGAAAACCACACTGTTCCTCCTGAATCTGAGGTTTGACTATCCGACGGACCCTCCTCTCCAGAACCCTCGAATAGACTTTTCCAGGGAGGCTGAGGAGTGTGATCCCTCTGTAGTTGGAACACACCTACCCTGCGTCACAACATATTAAAGTTATTTAGGCTAACTTCAAAAATACTCTTAGTTCTTCTTTTATGTTCTCATTTTCTTCCTTAGTTTCACTTAATTTAGTTAATTCAGTGTTAATTAATAATCTCTATGTATATTTATTTGTTTATTTATTTATATTGAGCTTCTGTAAAAAGCAAAATTACGCCAGAGACAAATTAGTTTTCTTTCTTTCTGTTATTATTCTTTGTTATATTTCTAGAGTATTAATTTATTATAAGTTAATTTGTTTGCTTTTGAGTGGGAGAAATAAACAAACTACAGTAGACAGGAATAAACACTGCTTGTTGGCATGTCTGCATCAGAATTAAACTGACAGTATGATGATAACTCCCAGTTTAACGAGGAAAGGCTATGTTTAATTTCATCTTCTTACAAGCTTCTCCTGCTTATCAAAGGAACAGTTGTTGGGTCATGGAGTCTGGGTGAAATTTTTCTCAAAGTATCCATAGTAGAGGCAGCTGCACAGGATTTTGGCCAAACAGCAGTTGACTTCTCATTTTGACAACTGAAATCTCTAATAGAAGAAAAAGTCATCCATTTTAAACTAGCTAAAGGGTCATTGCATTTGACGGAGAAATAATGGGAGGTTAAGAAGCTACCATCTATAGCAGTGACCTAAGATGAGCTCCATGTGTTTGAGAGGCTACAGAGGATGAATTTTGGTCAAAGACTACTATTTGACTACTAAGAAATGGTTAAAAAGAAATTGCCTAGGCTGTTCTTGTCAAGTGTGGGGAAACACTAACCTTACCTAATGGCAGAGATTAGAGCAGGAAAAAAAACATATGAGGAACTCCTGTATCATTTCCACGGAGATTTCCCGGTAATTCTGAGTACATTTCCGTGACTAAGGTGGATATGGTGATTAAAACTGTTATGTATTGAAATAAATGTAACAATGATTGGTAGTATTCCCAGGCAGAAGGGGGCGCCAGAGTGGGGTTAAGAGGGATCTTGGACAAGCGGTTACAGAGAACGTTCTTAGTAAAAGACTACTGTGCAGTTAACTTCTGGCCTCAGTGTTTGTCATTGAATATCAGCCTCAAATTACCTAACATAGCAAACTGGCGACGAGGATAAAGTTGATTCCCAGTGCGTAAGTTCGTCTGTTTTTGACTGCAGCGGGAGTTTTTATTCAGTATATTTATATAAAAAAAAAACATTGTAGCAACATGGCTGCGACGCTGGGGCACATGGACGATTTTGATGAAAATGTGGAGCAGTGGACCACTTATATTGAGCGTTTCGAAACCTTTGCATTAGCTAATGATATTGGGGAGGACAAACTGGTGCCAGTGCTATTAACTGTAATTGGACGTACAACTTATGGCTTGCTGCGTAGTCTTTTAGCACCGGAGAAACCAAAGGACAAAACGTTTGACCAGATTAAAGCAGTGCTACAGCAGCATTTTTCTCCAAAGCCTTTGGTAATAACAGAAAGGTTTCGCTTTCACAAAAGGAACCAAGCGGAGGGGGAGTCGGTTTCACAATATGTTGCTGTCTTAAAGAAACTGTCAGAGCACTGTGAATTTGGCGCTTACTTAGAGGAAGCATTGCGTGATCGATTTGTTTGTGGACTAAATAATGAAGCGATACAGAAACGACTGTTAACTGAAGTAGCGTTGACCTATAAAAAAGCAGTCGAAATCGCAATTTCCATGGAGATGGTGGCACGCGAATCGCAGCAGCTTTGTGGATCTTTAAAAGTGAATGAGCTATCGGTTTCAGATAAGATAAGGAAATGCAAACGATGCGGAAGAGTTAATCACAGTGACAGTGATTGTTGGTACAAAGATCAGGATTGCCATAACAGTGGTAAGAAGGGCCACGCAGCGCGAGTATGTAAACAGAAGGAATCTATAAGGAGAGAGGAGGGAGCGCAGTATAAAGGGAAGTCACAACGGCGATCGGATTATCCTAAAAAGAGACCTGTAAATCGCGTTTTATTGCAGGAGGTGTGCAGTGAAGCGTCAGGTAACGAAACTGACACAGAATTAGCCTTACATAAGCTGATCCAAGAAGGGGAGAAGTCACACATTAGTGTGAAACCTAAAATAGAAGGCACAGAAGTAGAGATGGAGTTGGACACAGGGGCAGCAGTGTCATTAATTTCAATAAAACTATACAAGAAATTACTGAGCCACGTGCCTCTTGAGACAACTGATGTAGTTTTGAAGACTTACATTGGGGAACCAATATCCCCTGAAGGAGTTATTAATGTGAAAGTCACTTTGAACAAACAGTTAGCTGTCCTTCCATTATATGTTATCAGAGGAAATTATACACCCCTGTTTGGTAGAGAGTGGCTCAGAAGAATTAAATTGAATTGGCAAGAGATTAAGTCAGTACAGCAAGTTACTTTGAAGAGCATAATACAAAAACATGCTGCAGTTTTCAGTAAAGATTTGGGGACAATGAAGGGCATTGAAGCAGTCATTTCTTTGAAACCACAACATAAGCCAAAGTTCTGTCGTGCTCGGGTTGTACCCTATGCGCTGCGATCCAAAGTAGAGGCTGAGCTGTCCTGCCTGCTAGAATTAGGTGTGCTGTCACCTATGCAGCATAGTGAGTGGGCCACTCCTGTGGTGCCAGTTGTAAAGAGAGATGGTTCTGTGAGGCTTTGTGGTGATTTTAAAGTGACCTTAAACCCAGCCATTTGTGTGGAACACTATCCAATTCCACACATTGAAGACTTGTTCGCCTCATTAGCTGGGGGACAGCGTTTCAGCAAATTGGACTTGGCACAGGCGTACCTACAGATAAAGGTTGAGGAACAATCATGTAAACTGCTCACCATCAATACCCAAAAGGGGTTGTTCTGCTATAATCGTCTACCATTTGGGATTGCTTCAGCACCTTCCATATTCCAACGGGCGATGGATCAGGTGTTACAAGGCCTTTCCAATGTGCATTGTTACTTGGACGATATATTGGTTACAGGCTGTAATGATGCAGAGCACCTGCAGAATTTGGATAGAGTATTGGGCCGATTGAAAGAATTTGGCTTATGTGTCCAAAAAGAAAAATGTGAATTTTTCAAGGAGACCTTGGAGTACCTGGGTCATAAAATTGATGCAGCAGGACTGCACAAGTCACCTGAAAAGGTAAGGGCTATTTTAGAGGCTTCAGCCCCCGATAATGTAACTAAACTGAGATCTTTCCTTGGTCTCATCAATTACTATGGGCGATTCATACCCAATCTTGCAACCATTTTGACCCCATTAAATGAGCTGCTTTGCAAAGACAAACGCTGGCATTGGTCATCCGCATGTAAATCTGCATTCCAGAAAGCTAAGGAGCAGTTGGTGTCTCAAAATGTCCTAACGCACTACGATCCACAACTAAGCATCCGCCTGGCTTGTGATGCTTCTCCATATGGTGTGGGAGCTGTCATTTCCCATGTCTTTCCCAATGGTGAAGAGAAACCAATCGCTTTTGCATCCAGAACACTGAGTAAGGCTGAACAGAACTATGCACAAATTGAGCGAGAAGCCCTTGGAATAGTGTTTGGGGTCAGGAAGTTTCATCAATACCTATATGGACGGAAGTTTACTCTCTTCACAGACCATCGGCCACTGACAAGAATCTTTAGCCCAGAGAAAGGGGTACCGTCTATGGCAGCTGCCAGGATGCAGAGGTGGGCATTAATATTAGCAGCCCACAGTTACACCATAGAATATAAGAAGGCTGCTCTCAATGCCAATGCTGATGGGCTTTCTCGTTTGCCCTTACTAATTAAACATAAGGAGAGCCAGAACACAGTTGACATTTTTTACATAAAACAAATGGAATTACTACCAGTGAGTAGTGCAGAAATTCGTAGAGAGACCATGTTGGACCCTACATTGTCTAAACTAATGGATATGGTGTTGCTGGGACATTTTCCTAAACAATTGGGGGATAATGATGAGTTACAGCCTTTCATCAACAGACAAACGGAGCTTACCATACAACAAGGATGCCTGATGTGGGGGAGCAGAGTAATTGTGCCCCCTAAATTACGCCCTCGTGTTTTGTCAGAACTACATGTCAGCCACCCAGGTATAGTGAGGATGAAGTCCTTGGCACGCAGTTATGTTTGGTGGCCAGGTATCGACAGCCAGATTGAGCAACAAGTACACAACTGCCAGTCATGTCAGCGTGTTCAAAATCTTCCAAGCCCTGTGCCCCTCCACCCATGGATATGGCCAAGTGGGCCATGGCAGAGAATTCATGTTGATTTTGCTGGGCCTTATGAAGGCCATATGTACTTAGTAGTAGTCGATGCCCACTCAAAGTGGCCTGAGGTTCAACTAATGGATAGTGTCACAACTAGTAAGACTGTTCATGTCATGAGGACCCTTTTTAGTCGTTATGGAATACCTGAAGTCCTTGTTAGTGACAATGGCCCACAGTTCATTTCTGATGAATTTGCATATTTTATGAAAACCAACCATATTAAACATATACGATCTGCTCCCTATCATCCAGCTACCAATGGGCTTGCAGAACGCTTTGTACAAACTTTCAAACAAGCTTTGAAGGCATCAAAAGGATCTGCTTTAGTACAGCAAAGACTAGACACGTTTTTACTCTCATATCGCAATACTCCACATGCTACAACACAGGAATCTCCAGCTATGCTTTTTATGGGTCGCAAATTATGTTCACGGCTAGATGTGCTTAAACCAAATGTGGCTTCTACAGTGAGTCAGTCTCAAGATGTTCAGCTGTTGCACAGTAACCGGAAATCCAGACAATTTAATGTGGGTGACCCAGTGCTGGTCCGGGATTACCGAAGGGGAGAAAAGTGGACACCTGGAGTGGTAACCTCCCAGCTGGGACCAGTTTCCTACAGTGTAAAAGTTGGGAATGCTGAAGATTGGAAACGGCATGCAGACCAGTTACTACTCAACCGAGCAAATGAAAGTGTTCCACAGGCCACACAGCCAGAAGAGACACCTTCTTCCAACTTGGTAACAATGTCACCCGTAACATTAGAGAATAATACAGTCGATGCAGGGCATAACCCTACGGGAGTAGGCTCAGTCATTCCAGACATGGTTCCTCAAACTAGTGAACCTCAGACATATGCACCTCCAACTTCACCTACAGAGAGCAGTGGCAGACGCTATCCTTTGCGAATATCTAAGCCTCCAGATCGTTTAAATCTTTAAATGTTATAAAGTAGTTGAAACAGTACAATGTATTTATGTAAATAGTTACCTTCAAGCAGAACTGCTCCATTCTGGATATGTGGCAGTGAACTACAGCTTTGTTATAGTAGTTTTGCTCATTTTGACTGTTTAGTCTTTGTGGTTTTATAAATAGGTGGGAGGGAAATGTTATGTATTGAAATAAATGTAACAATGATTGGTAGTATTCCCAGGCAGAAGGGGGCGCCAGAGTGGGGTTAAGAGGGATCTTGGACAAGCGGTTACAGAGAACGTTCTTAGTAAAAGACTACTGTGCAGTTAACTTCTGGCCTCAGTGTTTGTCATTGAATATCAGCCTCAAATTACCTAACATAGCAAAAACAATCTGTAGTAATGAAGTAGCAGGGGTGAATGAGATACCACAAAAATAAAAAAAAACAAAGTTCCGGATATTTTATGGAATATGGGGACAATACCTATGGGTGGCATAATGTGGTAGTGGTCCCCATTTTTAAAAAAGAACACAAGAAGATGTGGTTCAGTTACAGAGAAATCAATATGCTTCACCCTCCCTGAAAGAGACAATATTATTTTACTTTGTCTAATAGTTAAATACAATATAAAGCTGAAGACCCATGATATGTGTTGCTGAACTCTAACTTTGTATGTATATCTGACAAAACATGAGAATCTACCAAAACTAGCTAAGCAGATTCTATGAACTTGAAGACGAAAGCATTTCAACTTGAGAGACAATACTACTTTTACAAACCTATAAAAGACAATGCAGGAAATCCTAGAGTATTGTTTATAACTACTAATTGTCTATTATCTATGCATGCTTAATTCAGGGAATTAAACTGTTTTACATAAATAGGCTAACTTGAACTTCATAGTATAACTGTTCCTTAATCCAGTCCTAACAGGCTTTTTCACAGAGATTTCAACATGCTACTTGACAGTGCATGAAACATAATTAAATGTTCATTTGATACAGACATTTTCTATATTCTTTATAGACTTCAGTATCCCATTCTCATTAACCACCTTAGTCAATAGGTGAATCTTTCTGGAAGTGCCTTAAAAGGGAAACACTTTTATATAACAGGGTGAAAATTATTTTTTAAGTTGTGGCACTTCTACATAAGACATCCAAAATATTGTATATTGTGTGCCACAGGGATCAGTTTTAGGCTGTGATGAGTGGTCCGTAGCATTGGGCTAATTTTAAACAATCGCTCACCCCAAAAGTGCAGGCTTCAATTGGGAGCAGGTGAGAGCAGGAACGTAATTCACTCCGGGGAAGGATGGGGGTGCCTGGCTGATTGCAATGGCACATGCAAGTTTGCGTGTTATTCACGTGCCTCATTAATTCCTTTGAAGGAGCTGTGCATTCACACTTGTGGCCCATTAGAAGTATCAGTATAAACCTGCACAAAACAGAAAGGGGAGAGAAGCAAAAGAAAAGGAAAAGATGGACTAAGGTTAAGAAAAGGACAGAGGAATGGTCAGGAATGGGAGAGTTGGGTGAGTGAGTAAGTGAGTGAGCGAGCAAAAGAGAAGGCAGACAGTCAGGAGGAGAGTCCTTTGAGGGTAGCCTGCGGCCGACACTTGGGGGATGAAGAAGGCCACTCAAATTTAGTTGCTTAGGGAGCTGGAGTGACCAGGTGTTATGCAAGTGACTCTTCGCAGAAGTCCAGGAAGGCAGCGGGAATCTGAGAGTGGAGCTCGGATTGGGAGCCAAGCTAGAGAGCCAAGGACAGTAGGGACCCGGGCCTGGGCTCAGATGGAGAGCCCTCCTATGGAGCCATGGGCAACAGAGACAGGGGCCAGTTTAACAGAAGAATCCCTGAAGCCTACAAAAAAGTCGTAATCCCGAGCCACCTTAAATTCCTTCACATCTCTCCATCAGCGTCTTTTGTTTTACAAATATGTCGATCAGCACAAGCAGCAAGCAGCTGAAGTTCTCCCAGCTCAAGTATGTTTATCAGGGTGTGAGGTGCCTGGAGCTGTACAGAGTAAATAATATATTGTTATTTCGAAAACATACATTTCATGTGTGTTCCATGTCTGCAATGATCTGGGTAAATGTAGGATGTCAGGAAATGCGAGGCAAGAAATGCTGAACACATACCTAAAACAGAAACTTTTTCCATGTTATAGTATAATGATGTGAAGTGTACAATGTGTGAAGATTTTAGTCCAAATATCAAATAAACATGTGCACTTTTATTCAAGAATATAACCAAAGAAAAAAAAAATCATTCAATGTACATGTTGCTGTTAATGAGTTAAAAACCAAAGCTCAAATGTCAATTAACAGAAAGTTGATATGCCTTCTTGGGTGGTACAGAGGTAAAAACTGTTGTCTTATAATGAAAAGGTTGCAGGTTCGAGTCTGGGTGCTCCTCGTTTTGAGTAGTGAGCTGCTATTATTATTACTATCATATAATAAAAACATACATTTGATTTGAGTCTGTAGCACCCGGTGTAAATTTTGGCTACTTGTAAAAGTTAGTGCTTTTTTTATTATTCAGTTTTATTCTGTCAGTGCTGTTCACATGTACAACGAACTTGCCTCTCCCTTTCTGAGTTGATGGTATTTATCTCCATTCTTTTCACAAGAGCAGCAATGACCACAGTTGGTGTCTGTTGGTTGGTTGGAGAAGGAGACATCATAATAAAATGGATGCATTGGGGAAACGATTTTAAAAGACAGTCTCTTGTCTCAGGATTTTAACCTCAATTTTATGGATATTTATTTGAATTGTTTTTAACTTCCATGAGCACTGTTATCACCTTTGCACCTACCCTTTTCTATGTACAGTATGTGTCCTCATTTGCCTGGCTCATCCCTTGGTTGTGTTACAGGTGATGTGGGGTCAAATGGCTCCCAAAAAGTCAAGTGGGAATATGGGCTGAACCCGCACCATCACATGGGCCCACTATTATCTATTGTTTATTTATTGTTCAGTGTCCTTGAGTGTTTAGAAAGGAGCCTATGAATAAATAAAATTTATTATTATTATTATTATTATTATTATTATTATCACTCTATATGCTTCTGTGAGGCCAGATTATTTCGAATAGAAGGTGTATTATCACAGCTATGCAGATGACATATAGCTTTATTTGTCATTAGCACCAGATGTTATTGAGGTATTAAGCCAGTGTCCTACTAGCATTAAAAGAATACTTAACCCAAAAATGATCTTTTTATATGTTACTTACACTATGTAGTTTGTAGTGATGACTAAGAAAAGCTTTCAATTTCATGTTTTCTTGAAGGAAGGATACAACAAAGTTTCTAATAGAACAGGACCAATGCTTGACAACAGCAAGGAATATCAAAACCATCATTGAAAATCTCACGTTTATCGTGTTGCATGATCTACTCATCAAGTCACCCAGGCATAGACTCACAACATCCATGTTTTGCTAAAATATTCTGAGATAAATAACTCTGCAAAATGGAGGTAATCAACAAAAAGGAAGCTCCTTCAAGGGTCAAGCTTTTGAAATAAAGACATACCTCTTGACCAATGAAAAGGGGAAAGATGTATATTGTCATTTAGGTCACAATACAAAGTAACACTCAAGACTTGTACACTTTTTATGGTGTATCATCTACAGGCATGATAATAAAAATACTGAAGAAATTAGGAAAAAATGCAAGTTATGTAGTAGAGCTAAACCACAATGAAACAGAATTATGTGCATTTTTTCCTGTAGCTCTTGTTCAAAAAATGATTGAAAGAGAACAACCAAGGATGGGGTTTTTGCAATGAGCACAAGTAATTAGTAACATTTACTGTTTCTTTCATTCAGCCTGCATCAAGTCCATTTTATAGGTCAACTTTAAATGAGACATTACCGTTTACTGTTAGTGTTATTTAGTGGTGCTCTTCCCTACTGCAAATGCTTTCCACAGTCCATGATTGAGGGTAAGAGTGATATAATGCCAAGGTAATACAGGAACTCTAACAAAAGAAATTAGACCTATGGACAAAAATGTTTTGTATCAAAGGTAGAGAACATCCCAGTATTATGGTACAGTGTTTGCCAAGCACCTTACATTACCAAAGACCCAATATTTTTGAAAGGAATTAATACAAGAATATAAGATAGTCACTAGTAAGTAAGAGAACATACTTAATGTTTGCAATATCAGCTGCTATGTTCTAATGGGATTTGTCTGTCTACAGGGATCCCCAGTTAATATCCTCCCCTTTATAATTGGATCTTCTTCTTCTTTCCGGCTGTTCCCGTTAGGGGTTGCCACAGCAGACCATCTTTTTTCATTTTCCATTTCCATAATTGGATCAATTACCTTTAAATGTAAATGCTAATAAAAGACACTTACTGTACGTATATTACAAAAAAAATGATTGTAATTAGATGGTGTAGATATACTTGTGTAGATATCATTTTTTTGGAGTACAAAGCAGCAAGAACAAATCTGCAGAGAGGCATCAAAACTGCCAAGATGGCCTACAACAACAAGGTAGAGGCCCATCTGACAGACAATAACCCAAGACAGGTGTGGCAGGGATTACAACAAATCACCAAACAATCTGGCAGTGGTCAATACGTTCTAGCAGTGGAAAGTGGAAATGAAGTGAAAGTTGCTGTTGATCTTCTACTGCTCAACCATTGATAGTGTTTTAGCTTTGTTTTAGTTTGGCTGTACAGCAGCAGACAGGAAAGCTTTTTAGAGGGTAATATCCATGGCAGAGAAGTTCATTGACTGCTCTCTACCCTCCCTTGTAAATATCTCCAGTGCCCAATTCCTCCGCAGAGCCAGGAAAATCACCCTTTCCATCCTGGCCACTCATTGTTCGCACTACTGCCCTCCAGCAGATAGTACAAGAGCATTAAAAGTAAAACAAAAAGATTTGCAGATAGTTTCTATCCTTGGGCTATCAGAATTTAAAATTTTAAAAACTCAGAGAACTGTTATAGTTTTTTTTTCCAGTAGGTATAATGATTACTTTAGTGGATAATAATTTCTGTCCCTTATTTATGTATAGCATTTATTTGTTATAGGATGTATGCTTTTACATTATATGTTGTTGTTTGTTGTACTTGTACCATTTAAAGATGCAGCTTTTACAATTTCATTGTACTGCTACAATGACATTAAAGGCTTTCCAATCTCTTCAAATTATTAAATTTTGATCATTTAATGTATGGGGACAATTAATTGCTATTAAGTAAAATATACTGTGAGTGGTTAGTTATCTCAGATCAATATTTTGATGCAATTAATAACAACATTGTTATTAATGAAGGTTGTTTTAAATATTTGCAATAGAGTTACAGAATAGATTGTTCCATTACCTCCCAATCCTCTATTGAACTTTGCCACTGGGCAATTTTATCGATGTTTTCTAGGCGCCGCTTCCTCTCATTAATCAGCATGGCAACATTCTTCATTGCAATTAAGGCTGCCTCCACATCTTTATAATCTCTGAAATAAAATAAATAATAACATTTATTTTGAAATTCCTTTTCACAAGTTAATAGATAACTGTGAAGTTCCAAAATAAAAAGAAATATATTGGAAACTTTATATTCTGTAGACTATATCTGGTCCTCTAAAATGTTCTTTTCATTATGAACAAAAGAAGAAGGTCATTTAATCCAGTTAACAAATAATGTGCCTGATTATTGTAACCAACCATTTTAAAAGGCCTAGATTCTGTTTAACAGAACAACACAGCTGCATCTATTGGGATTATATTCAGCACTGACTAGTATTAAGCAGAATACAAATTGACATGGTTCACAGAGCAATGTTAGAGGAGGGGATTCTATCAGAGAACAGACTAAAGAGTAACAGCTTGAGGTTAGTAAGATATTTTGTTTCTGATGCTGCATATGTAAATTCCACAGGGAATCTGCCTGTTCTAATTTAAAGCTGCAGATTAAGTTTAATTTTAACATTAAACTTTATTTCCAGGCAATACAGTAATCCCTCGCTATATCGCGCTTCGACTTTCACGGCTTCACTCTATCGCGGATTTTATATGAAAGCATAACTAAATATATAACGCGGATTTTTCGCTGCTTCGCGGGTTCTGCGGACAATGTGTCTTTTTACTTCCTGTATATGCTTCCTCAGTTGGTTTGCCCAGTTGATTTCATACAAGGGACGCTATTGGCGGATGGCTGAGAAGCTAACCAATCAGAGCACGCAGTTAAGTTCTCCTGACTGAGAAGCTAATCAATTAGAGCACGCAGTTGAGCTCCTGCGTGCTGAATGCAGTGTTAACCAGGAAGTCTCGTCTCGCTCATTCAGCATCAACGTGTTTCGCTGTGTAAAGAGTTGTGCTCTTTAGTGTTTATCTTTGTGCATAGTCAAGCCCTTCATTATGGCTCCAAAACAATCTGCTACTGCTTCAGGGGCCGTGCCCAAGCGCAAGAAGAAGATGTTAACGATTGCCGAAAAGGTAAACGTTTTGGATTTGTTGAAAGCTACGATTCTTTTTATTTAAAAAGTAGGAAAGGAATATAAGATCTACGGCTGCAGTGTCCTTTTAACCAGGGTGCAAAACGAGTTGTAAGTGGATGTAATAAGGCAGTAGTCTGGATGGAATCTGCTTTAGGGATTTGGATTGAAGACTGCCAGAAGAACATCAACGGCAGTGCTACACAATCGCCTGAAGTGGCTCCTTTACAAGGGCTGTAACGCTCTCCTTTGTTGTGCAGTAAAATTAAACTCATTGTTATCGGACAAGTCATCGTGTCATTGTTGGTGAGTAACCATAATTAATTTTCTTCTTACAGTGCTTAGTACATGTATGTACGTTTAGTGTCACTGTACACACATTTACTGTATACTATTTTTCTTGCATTGTACGTATTTATTGCTGGTGACCTGTCTATCGTAATGGCTGTAACATATGTGATATCGGAGACACTCAATATCTTTAAAATAATATTTAGGTTTTACTGTATATAAACAGTGTGTTTATATACATAATTTCAATGAATCTTACCTAATATCTAAGAGAATACAAAGGGATTATGCTGTATAACTCTGCGGGGAATATTTATAAACAGTGCGGGAGAGTTTATAAGGTCTTAAAATATATAAAAATAACCATACAAACATATGGTTTCTACTTCGCGGATTTTCACCTATCGCGGGGGGGTCTGGAACGCAACCCCCGCGATCGAGGAGGGATTACTGTATAGGAGTTTCCCTTGGTGTTACATTCATATACATAACAAGGTACATAGAATTAAACAACACAATATACAACACATGACACCATCATAACATTAAATACAGCAAATACAGTAAATACATTAAATACAGTAAATACAGACAGGTGGAGTCCCAAAAATTGCTGGGGTGCCAGCAGGATTACCCCTTTAAATTGTAAATAAATTCAAAAAAGAAACAATGCAGATGCAGCCTTTTCAGCTTCTCTTAAATATGATGACTCTTAAGAGCGGGACATTCAACAGGAGCTCTGTTCTTTGGCAAGCCCGGATCCAAATGAGAAACCGACATTTGGTCTCATCTATTTCGGTAAATGTAAATCTGAGATGGAACTCCGTTAGCAGCTGTGTTATTTTTCCTTTTTTTATCACCCCGAGGTGTCCTATATTTACTCAACCCAAGGGGCTTCAATTACAGCATGGGTAAGTATATATAAGCATGACTGGCAGGAAATAAGCTAAGAAAGAAAGGGAAAATACACAAGTTTAAGTTCAAGATATGGCCTGGCAAAGACTTACCTGGAACAGATAGGCGAAAAAATGGATCTCCTAGGACCTGACGCCACAGCATCGCCTCCAGCTAAGAGTGACAGCGGGAGCAAAAAGTGCAAGCAAGTCAGGCCAGGAGACCTCATCGACTCCAGAACATTCATTGAAACTGAAAATGGCTTTACTTTCCATCCTGTCAACTACCCACAGCGAGCCAGCAGCACCGACTCTGACTGGGATTGTTATTCCACACAAGTTGCTCGGAGAAGGCTGAAATGAACAGTCTGAGCACAAGGTAACAATCGAAGCAATGTTCACCACAATAACTACCGCAATAACTAGCACACTCGGAGAGGACATAAATGAGATAAATAGCAATATAAAGAAGATCACAAAGGAAATAAGCAAAGATATAAAAAACACCATAAACATGACAAATAAGAAGCTGTTTCAGGATATTAAAGACTTGGAGAAACATTTAAGTAACCACTTTGAGGCAACCTTTAACACTACAATTACTAGAGCCTACAAAACAACTCATAGATCCGTCCCACCTTAAATCGCTTCTCACCTTTCCGTCAGTATCTTTTGTCCTTTAAATGTGTTGATATGCAGCAAGCAATCACATCCTCCACCGGCGCACAGTTTTCTCAGCTCAAGTCTATTTACCTGTGTGTCAGTTGCTTGGAGTTGTATAGAGTGAGAAGTCAAGCAAAATCACACCTTTTATAAATACTATATCGTTATTTAGAACACATGCATTTCATGTATGTTCTGTGTCTACAATGATCTAAGTAAACACATCGTTAAAAAAGAAATGTTTTTCATGTTTTAGTAATAATTGACAAAATGTAGACATGAAGTTTATAATGTGTGAAGGCTGAAGTCCAAATATCAAAGAAACACTTTCACAAAAGGTACAAATATAACAGAACAAGTGTGCTTTTATTCAAAAATATAACTGCAGAAAAACAACACACGTTAGGGTGCGACATTGACACAGATTTACTATGACTGCTTTGGTGGCGCAACGGTATCAACTGTTGGCTGGTAATGAAAACTTAACGGGTTCAATCCCCAACGAGTCCATTTTGAGAAGTGGGCTGCTTTTATTCTTACTATTTTAGCATAAAAACATACATTTGATTTCAGTCTGTAACAGTTGTTGTAAATGTATGATACTTGTAAAGGTTAGCTTTGTTTTTTTTTTTATTCAGTTTCATTCCCTCAGTTGCCTTCACGATCCTAACTGCCCCGCCCCCCCCCCCCCCCATCTGACACTGCTGTTTTCACATAAAGACGTGCTATAGCTCTGCACTCTGTAGGAAGTAAGTAAATAAATCCAAATAAATAACATTCAATCTGGCTTTTATGTAAGTAACATATAAATGTTGATGTACTAATGTACTAAAGTACTAATGGATAACATGGACAGGAACCCTGAAGTACTTCCGGGCTGACTAAAGAATTGAAGTTCTCCATCTGACCCGGAAGTGCTGGCAAGTCATGTGGAAGGAAGAACAGAAGCCCTTCCAGGTCGGGCTCTATATAAAGGACTGCTGAAGACCCAGCAGGTGAGCCAGAGTTAGGAGATAGTAGGATAGAGCTTGCTTAGAGGAGTAGAGGAGAGATTTGTGTGGATTTGTTGTTGATTTACTTGTTTATGGTAGCTGTAGTGCTTAAAAGACACTTTGAAAAAGGAAAAACAATTGAAAGAGTGGCAGAGATGCAAACTGCCTGGAGCATATCGCAGACCGGGGGGGTTGGCGAGCAAAGCGAGGACTGCTATATATATGTATATGTATACATAATATATATGTATACTTTTTTTTCCATAACAGGACTATTTAACATCACGCCCTTGGTTTATTGTATTAGGATTGTACTATTATACATTATCTGCATCTCCATGGGTACCGCTTAACATCATACCCTGGGTTTATTCTTTCGAGCCTGTTCAAGATTATATTCTAGATTTAAAGTATTTGACAGTATTCCCAATAGATATCTGGACGTGCTCTGTCTCTAGGCATGTCAGACAACTGGGATTTTATGAAGTGTGGTCTAGCCTCACTTGGGGAGGCAAAATGGGGGGGGTCGGTGGAGGAGAGAAAGAGATCAAACTGTTTATCCTTTTCATCTCCACAATTGTAAGTCCCAACACAACAATAGGCTTCATAACTCTTGGCAATATTGGAAATTAAGGTTAAAGCTATCATATGTAATAATATACATCCTTAGTTTATGATTATAAAATGACAACAAAAGTTCAGAAGAAATGTCTCTATGATCTAACTTTTTGAGTTGGAATATCAAAGGTCTCAATCATGAAGAAGGTATTCTCTAACCTAATAGGTATAAATGCCAAGATAGTATTTTTACAGGAGACTCACTTAAACAGCAAGGATCAGTTTTGGTTGCAAAGAGACTGGACTGGCCAAATATCCCACTCCAGCTATACAAAGAAAACTAGAGGTGTGGGAATCTTAATTCATAGAACAATTTAATTTGTAATATCAGATGTAGTATTAGATCCTGAAGGGCGATATGTGATGCTTATGGATAATTTATTTAACTGTAAAATGATTTTGATGAATATTTACGCACCGAATATGGATGATAAGAGATTTCATCCAAAACATATTTGCATCCATTCCTAACTTGAACACTCACAAAATTATAATGGCTGGAGACGTTAATTGTTTTTTAAATCCAGACTTGGATAGTTCTTCTGCTATAGGGGATATCTAACATTGCAAAAATAATCAGACAGTTTTTAATTGATCATAACTTATCAGACCCATAGAGATATCTAAATCCATACATAAGACCACATTCCTTCTTCTCACCAGTACATCCTTATTACTCAAGAATTGATTATTTCTTTATAGATAACAATTTCTTACCCACAATCAAATCTTGCAAATATGACGCCTTTGTTATCTCTGACCATGCCCCTCTGATCATGGAAGCTCACTTCACTATGCCCCACATACTCATCTTGCAGCTGCCGTCTTAACCCTCTGTTATTAGTTGACAAGGACTGCACAGAATTTATATCCAATCAAATTGATTTTTTTAAAAACAAATGCATCCTCAGAGGTTTCTGCAGGAATACTCTGGGAAACTCTGAAGGCCTCAGAGTTAATCAGTGAAATTAGCAGAATAGATCAAGAACATGCCAGGTCTCCAAATGAGGCACTTTTAGGAAAGACAGGTTTTGCAATCAGAACACAACCTTTTGGCAACAAAAGAAACAGAACAACTCATTTTTAGATTGAAACATCATTACTATGAACACAGAGAGAAGGTTAATAAGATCTTAGCTCAACAAATCCATAAGCAGGAAGTTTGCAATACAATATCACTAATCACCAACACAGACAGAGAGAATCATTGGCCATAAAGATATAATGCACACATTTAGAGACTACATTAAGTCCTTATATTCTACTCAGTTTAAAGAATACAAGACAAAATCTAATGTGTTTTTTGATACATTACGGATACTACAGGTAGATACTCTCAGTGCAGAGGAATTGAATAACCCTCTGACACTATCAGAATTACTAGACGCTATAAAGAGTGGGAAAGCAAAAGGTTCTGACTGCTACCCTGCTGAATTTCATAAAAAAATTTCAATCAAGTTAGCTCCCCTTGTATTATCAATACTTATAGAAGCCAGAGACAATAACATTCTACCTCGAACTTTTCAAAAAGCATTAATTACTGTACTGTAAAATAAGGACTTATCAGAATGTGCATCATACAGACCAATTTCACTTCTGAATAATGATGTTAAAATACTCTCCAAAGCCCTTGCTAGAAGCATTGAGAAAGTGCTCCCTTCAGTAATATCACAAGACCAAACCAGATTTATTAAAGGTAGACATTTGGCTTCCAATCTTCAAAACATGTTTAATTTAATATATTCACCCATAAAGTCTAAAACTCCAGAGATCTTATTATCTTTAGATGCAGAAAAAGCATTTGATATGTTTGAATGGGATTACCAATTCATCACTTTGTATAAATTTGGATTTGGCCCAGACATATGTGCATGCATCAGGCTACAGAATACCAGTCCAGAAGCTTCACTTTGTAGCGGAGCTACATAGTAATAGTGTAATCGATGTATATGCTGAGTGCTTGTTGTTTCCATCATCCCCTTTACTGTCCGTTATGTGTACATCAGTGAATGTTGTCCCCGTAAGTGCAGAGGGGATGGATGAGGGAGAGAGAGCGCAGCCCTAGGATGGAAAGCACCTGCTTACATTTCAGTTACATCTGGCTCATCACTATTTAAACGATCAGTATGGAAAGAGGAAAAAGGAGGAAGGAGAGAGACAGAGGTTTCATTAACGACAACAGATCATCATTTCCTGCTATTTTTCACAATGCGTCTTGTGCTCATTTTGCTTCTCATTCCGCCAGATTCACGACAGCTCAATCATCGCCAGAAACCCCGGGGTTGGACATTATTATCCACCATATGCGAGGAAGCATGGTGCGATTTTTCCATTTTTATTCAGGAGATTCAAACGCATCCATTTTTTCTTGATCAGTCATTCGTATTCAGAACAGTAATTTACCCAGACTCAAGTTCACGTTCACTGACATTTCAGTATTCATCCATTGTTATTAGTGTTTTGTGTTTGTTATATGTTGCAGGGGCAAGGGAGGTTTTTGTTATTGTATATATGGTGTTTTCATTTTGCTGCTTTGGTGGAGGGATATACATATATAGATATTTTCTACGTTGGGAATTTGCATTATTGTTTTTGTCATTGTGTTTCATTTAATATATTTATACACTTATTTTACATATCTGCTTTTGTTTGCTTGTGTTAAACTGTCGATTTGGGCGAAAATATTATTTGTTAGAGGTACATTAGAACATGAATTAGAACATTAGAACATTCTAGACGAGAACAGGCCATTCAGCCCAACAAAGCTCGCCAGTCCTATCCACTTGTTTCCTCCAAGAAAACATCAAGTCGAGTTTTGAAAGTCCCTAACGTCTTACTGTCTACCACAGTACTTGGTAGCTTATTCCAAGTGTCTATCGTTCTTTGTGTAAAGAAAAACTTCCTAATGTTTGTGCGAAATTTAACCTTAACAAGTTTCCAACTGTGTCCCCGTGTTCTTGATGAACTCATTTTAAAATACACATCTTGATCCACTGTACTAATTCCCTTCATAATTTTAAACACTTCAATCATGTCACCTCTTAATCTTCTTTTGCTTAAACTGTAAAGGCTCAGCTCTTTTAATCTTTCCTCATAATTCAACCCCTGTAGTCCTGGAATCAGCCTAGTCGCTCTTCTCTGGATCTTTTCTAGTGCTGCTATGTCCTTTTTGTAGCCTGGAGACCAAAACTGCACACAGTACTCAAGATGAGGCCTAACCAGTGCATTATAAAGGTTGAGCAAAACCTCCTTGGACTTGTACTCCACACATCGTGCTATATATCCTAACATTCTGTTAGCCTTCTTAATGACTTCTGAACACTGTTGGGAAGTTGATAACTTAGAGTCCACTATGACTCCTAAATCCTTCTCATAAGGTGTACTCTCGATTTTCCGACCGCCCATTGTGTATTCAAACCCAATATTTTTACTTCCTATGTGTAATACTTTACATTTACTGACATTAAATTTCATCTGCCACAAATCTGCCCAAGCCTGTATGCTATCCAAGTCCTTCTGTAATGATATAACGGATTCCAAATTATCTGCTAATCCACCTATCTTGGTATCATCTGCAAACTTAACCAGCTTGTTACTTGTATTCCTATCTAAATCATTTATATATATTAAAAATAGCAGCGGCCCTAGCACTGACCCCTGTGGAACACCACTCTTAACATCGGCCAGTTCTGATGAGGTTCCTCGCACCATCACCCTCTGCTTCCTGTGTCTGAGCCAATTCTGCACCCATCTAAAAACATCACCCTGAACTTCCACTTCTTTTAACTTGATGCCCAACCTCTCATGTGGCACCTTATCAAATGCTTTCTGAAAGTCCAGATAAATAATATCATATGCTCCACTTTGATCGTATGCTTTTGTTGCAACCTCATAGAATTCCAACATGTTAGTAAAGCACGACCTCCCTCTTCTGAACCCATTCTGACTGGTCAAAATAACTCCTGTCCTTGCCATGTGTTGCTCAATCTTATCCTTAATAATTCCTTCCATTAATTTTCCTGTGATGCATGTTAAGCTTACTGGCCTATAGTTGCTTGGATCTGCCCCGTCACCCTTTTTATATAATGGAATGATATTTGCCATTTTCCAGTCCTTCGGAATCTATCCAGTGCTCAGTGACTTCCTAAAAGTATGTGTCAAGGGTTTATATATGTACTCACTAGCCTCCTTAAGAACACGAGGATAAATATTATCTGGGCCTGAAGATTTGTTTGATTTCAGCCTATTTAATCTGAGCAGCACTTCTCCCTCTTCAATTTCCAAATCCCTCAGTACCTCCTTAGTAGTTGCATTTACCTCTGGGAGGTTATCCACTTGCTCACTTGTAAACACCTCTGAAAAATGTAAGTTTAGGGCATCTGCTATTTCATTGTCTGTATCTTTTAATTCCCCTTTACTATTCCTGATGAACTTGATCTCCTCCTTGACTGTTCTTTTACTACTAAAATACTGAAAGAATCTCTTGGGGTCTTCTTTCGCCTTATCTGCTATATTCCTCTCCAACTGTCTTTTAGCCTCTCTGATATCCTTCTTAATGGTTGCTCTCATATTTTCATACGCTCTACGATTCACTTTGCAGTCATTAGTCTTATATGCCTTATACAGCAGTTTTTTCCTTTGCAACTTCTTTTTTAAATCTTTATTAATCCATTGTGGAGTTTTTTTTAGTTCACTTTTAATTCCAAATTTAGGTATATATCTGTCCTGCATTACATGTAAAACATTTTTAAACCTGTTCCACTGCTCCTTGACTGTCTCCACACTTAAAAGCTTATCCCAGTCTATCCTACTACTATCCAAATCTTCTCTAAATTAGCCCTACCAAAGTTCAACTTAACAATTTTAGTCTTTGCATCCGTACTATTACAAAATACTGAGAACTGTATTACATTATGGTCACTTGACCCTAGTGGTTCAATCACCTCTACACCCTCAATTCTATCCTGATTATTACAGAATACTAAATCCAGACAGGCTTCACCCCGTGTTGGTACTTTAACATGCTGTGTTAAAAAACAGTCGCTGATTACTTCTAAAAACTCCTGCTCTTGTGCTCCTCCATCTGCAAGGTTATCCCAGTTAATATTTGGATAATTAAAGTCCCCCATGACTATAATATCCCCCTGTAAACTTGCCTTTTTGATATTACTAAAAAGATGTGTGTTGAAATTATTGTCTGAATTGGGTGGTCTACAGGTCCTTCTCAAAAAATTAGCATATTGTGATAAAGTTCATTATTTTCTGTAATGTACTGATAAACATTAGACTTTCATATATTTTAGATTCATTACACACAACTGAAGTAGTTCAAGCCTTTTATTGTTTTAATATTGATGATTTTGGCATACAGCTCATGAAAACCCAAAATTCCTATCTCAAAAAATTAGCATATCATGAAAAGGTTCTCTAAACGAGCTATTAACCTAATCATCTGAATCAACTAATTAACTCTAAACACCTGCAAAAGATTCCTGAGGCTTTAAAAACTCCCAGCCTGGTTCATTACTCAAAACCGCAATCATGGGTAAGACTGCCGACCTGACTGCTGTCTAGAAGGCCATCATTGACACCCTCAAGCAAGAGGGTAAGACACAGAAAGAAATTTCTGAACGAATAGGCTGTTCCCAGAGTGTTGTATCAAGGCACCTCAGTGGGAAGTCTGTGGGAAGGAAAAAGTGTGGCAGAAAACGCTGCACAACGAGAAGAGGTGACCGGACCCTGAGGAAGATTGTGGAGAAGGACCGATTCCAGACCTTGGGGGACCTGCGGAAGCAGTGGACTGAGTCTGGAGTAGAAACATCCAGAGCCACCGTGTACAGGCTTGTGCAGGAAATGGGCTACAGGTGCCGCAATCCCCAGGTCAAGCCACTTTTGAACCAGAAAAAGCGGCAGAAGTGCCTGACCTGGGCTACAGAGAAGCAGCACTGGACTGTTGCTCAGTGGTCCAAAGTACTTTTTTCGGATGAAAGCACATTTTGCATGTCATTCAGAAATCAAGGTGCCAGAGTCTGGAGGAAGACTGGGGAGAGGGAAATGCCAAAATGCCTGAAGTCCAGTGTCAAGTACCCACAGTCAGTGATGGTCTGGGGTGCCATGTCAGCTGCTGGTGTTGGTCCACTGTGTTTTATCAAGGGCAGGGTCAATGCAGCTAGCTATCAGGAGATTTTGGAGCACTTCATGCTTCCATCTGCTGAAAAGCTTTATGGAGATGAAGATTTCATTTTTCAGCACGACCTGGCACCTGCTCACAGTGCCAAAACCACTGGTAAATGGTTTACTGACCATGGTATTACTGTGCTCAATTGGCCTGCCAACTCTCCTGACCTGAACCCCATAGAGAATCTGTGGGATATTGTGAAGAGAAAGTTGAGAGACACAAGACCCAACACTCTGGATGAGCTTAAGGCCGCTATCGAAGCATCCTGGGCCTCCATAACACCTCAGCAGTGCCACAGGCTGATTGCCTCCATGCCACGCCGCATTGAAGCAGTCATTTCTGCAAAAGGATTCCCGACCAAGTATTGAGTGCATAACTGAACATAATTATTTGAAGGTTGACTTTTTTTGTATTAAAAACACTTTTCTTTTATTGGTCGGATGAAATATGCTAATTTTTTGAGATAGGAATTTTTGGGTTTTCATGAGCTGTATGCCAAAATCATCAATATTAAAACAATAAAAGGCTTGAACTACTTCAGTTGTGTGTAATGAATCTAAAATATATGAAAGTCTAATGTTTATCAGTACATTACAGAAAATAATGAACTTTATCACAATATGCTAATTTTTTGAGAAGGACCTGTATAACATACTCCTAAAATAAGACCTCTTTCCCTAATATTTTCCAGGCGAAGCCACATGTCCTCACTAAGATGGTGCTCATCATCCAACTGAAGAGGACTTACATTTAAACCCTGTTTGGCATAAACAGCAACCCCACCTCCTTTTCTGTTCTGTCTATCCTTCCTAAAAAATGTGTATCCCTCTATGTTACACTCATCTCCATCTTTGTTATTTAGCCAGGTTTCCGTTATTGCTATAATATCATATTTATGCTCTGCTACATACAACTCCAACTCACTTACCTTATTTTTGATACTTCTAGCATTAAGGCAAGCTATTTTTAATGTGTTAATCCTTCTACATTTACGTGTTTGCTTAGAATTTACATTACTATGCATTTTGTTTTCTACACCATTGTTTCTTCTTCCATATATAGATCTAAATCTGGCCTGTCCTAAACTCCCTGCCCCCCCATTCCCTAGTTTAAACAATCCTCAACTAGCCTACACATATGCCTCCCCAATACATTGGTGCCCCTCTGGTTCAGATGTAACCCGTCACGGCGGAACAGGTCCCATCTGTTCCAAAAGGAGTCCCAATGCCCCATAAACCTATACCCTTCTACCCTGCACCAAGATTTGAGCCACGCGTTAAGACTTCTAATCTCCTCAATCTTACCTGGACTGGCGCGTGGCACAGGCAGAACTTCGAAGAAGTCTACCTTGTCAGTTCTGCTCCTCAGCTTGGTACCTAACTCTTTGTATTTGGATCGCAGAACTGACAGACTACCCTTATGTATGTCATTTGTTCCATCGTGGACAATGACAACTGGATCCACCCCCGCTCTGGCCAAGAGCCTATCCACCCTTTCAGGGAGGTCTCCCACCTGTGCTCCCGGAAGGCAACACACCGTGCGAGACTCTCTCTTTCTGGAGCACACCTGCGCTTCAATCCCCCTAATGATTGAGTCCCCAACTATCACTACCTCTCTCTTTCTGGGAACTGGTTTTGAGGTGGCCCGTTGGGGCTCCTCAACCCTGCCTACCACCTCAGAATTATCAGAGTCACCGTCCAGCTCCGCAAGGACATGATAACGGTTAGACACTTCTAATTCTGGGGTTGATGCCCCCGGACAGTGTGCACCCTTTACCTTACGCCTTGTGACCGTGACCCACCTATTCCTACCTGTCTGGTCTGGAATCTCCTCCCGCGCCACCTTAGGGGTGCACACTATCTCTCTAAAGGACACCTGGGCCAAGTCCGCCAATTCTCTATTACAACGCAGGTCAGCCAACTCCTCCTCCAGTTCAGCGACCCTGAGCTCGAGGTGATGGATCAGCTGGCATCTCTTGCAGATGTAGCCCTCATAGACAACTGGCTCTTCCAAACCATCATCTAAAAAGTCCAACATCCAACAGGACTTGCATTGCACTGGCCTCATTATTAAAATTTGACTTGGGATTACTAAACTGCCTTAACTTTTTTTTTTTCTTAAAATTAAATTTCTTCTTCTTTCAGCTACTCCTTAACTTAAATGGTAACACTAAGATCTGCTACAGATATTTTACACCTTATCTCCTTAAGCTCCTGTACTGTTGTCCCTCTCAGCTGCCTGCTATTTGTCTATGAGGTTAACTTACTTTTCTCTGCCTCTTCTCCTGACTTTGCGCTCCTCTTACTGATAAGCTCTCCACTCGCACTGTTTGTATTCCCCCGTATTAATGAACCAATACGCTGTCGCCCACTTAACTGTTCTACCTCTGGACCTCTAAGGGCTGTTTAATCTAAAATAAACAAATAAATAAAACTTTACTACCTTATTTGCTCCTACTGCTCCTTGTGCCTGATCGGCGTCAACGCTGGCCGTTTACCTGCGCACTGCAGAGCTTCTACATTTTACTGTTTTGAAGTCAGTCGTGGCCTTTTTTTTCTTTTCCTTTACACTAAGGAATCGCTGTTACGACGACGCGGTTATTTATTTACAAATGCCGATATCAGTTACTGCTGCTTTCTACCCTGCCGCCTCGATGCTAATTCAAATACAGATAACAAGACAGGTACAAGTACAAATAACTTTTCCAAGCGCACTTCCAAACACCCAGCTACTTTTGCTTTTATGCGGGCGAAAAAAAAGCAAAAAAAAAAACCCTTCTAAAGGGAAAAAAAGCTTTAAAAATTCCCACACGGCTCCTTAGCGGCAACCAAAACCCAAGTTTTTAAGAGCAAAATGTATTTTTTTTTTTATTTAAATCTCACACCACAGAACAAACCAACTCTCAACAGACTCTAGCGTTTACAAAGCACACGTGACTCTCTAGCTGATCACTTGTGATGGGCCGCTCGATACTCAGGTTTCGACACTGTGTCGAGCTATCGAAGCACGGCTTCGAGGCTTGCTTCAAATGCGCCCGTCACGTGATTTTGAGTACGCTAGCGTAATATGACGTCATTGATATCTGCGCAGTCAGCAGTTGATTTGGTCAATAACTAGCCTGCTACGGTACTTTACCTCAAAGTGTAAAAGCGGTTGTTTGTGCTATGTTGATAAAATACGCTAACCCGAGTTCAAATCCTAGTTGGGGCTCGTATATATTGAAATAAGGATTTTGTATAAAACAGTTAAGTAGTACTTGTCTGAAAGTTAACAAATATATTTTGGAGACATTATGAACGATTTACAAGGAACACCTTTTTCCTCGATGTGGAATCGTGTCCACCAAGAATCTGTAACAAATCGATGAGCATATTTTGCGTAAGGTAGCACGTATTATAACAATCCAGAATCTATTCTACCCCATGTCGATCATATCACAGAGGCTAAGAAATGCTTCACTAAAGCCGACGTGGTCATTACACCAGTATATGCGCAAGACATTCCTCATTAAACGTTTTTACTATTCAGTGATTCCCAGATCTGTTGCTGATTTGTATTATTGATTTCCAAAAAGCAATGTGAGTAAAAGCGTGTTCTGCATAACTAATCACAACTGTCTTTAAAACAGAATCATCGCCATCAACAGTGTCTTCTGTAATTTTAGGAAAGCCTCGGGATTTCTGCGTTAATGAGACAAAAAAGTTGTAAAGAAACTTTGCGAATTCATCCAGAGGTGAACGTAAAGATCACTCAAGTACTGAGAAGAAGGAGCAGCTGAATAAGCACATCTGGAGCCAAACTTTCAAAAAAGCATCTGACTTTGTCAGCAACATCCTTTACTTGTGAATTCAACTTATCAAAGCCTGCGCGCGGGGGTAAATAAGTAATCTTCCGAAGTGCAGCACAACAGAGTAAATAACTGACGTAAACAGAATTACTCAAACACTAAGATTTTGTCGTTTCTGTATTCTTAAACCATCTTCCAGTTACACAATCCCCCGCAGTCAATGTCACATTCAATGTTCCCTGCTCCTTAACCTGTCTTGTTACCCAAAGCATCAACACTCCGTTTCATTCAAGGCTTTACCGTCCTTCCTTTCATAGACATAAAATAAAACACATTTCCTCTACATGTCCAATAATAATAGTAAACTTACAGGAACGAGACAAAGCACAAAATGGGAATATTTATGACAAGAGCCTGAGCATCAGGATGAGAATGTGCTTTGTCACCCATTACGTGAGCTCGTCTGCCATCCCTCGGTTACACTGGCACACGTTACACTCGGGGGCAAATGCAATGGAGAATACCGACAATGTACACCTTCAGAAGTGGAATAAATCGACTGTATAAGTAGAACATTTCCGATAAACGATGAATTTTGTTAATCATAAACAATGCAACATAACTATTATATGTGTTGTTACTTTTTATTTATACTCACCAAACGTTACATATCTACATGGGAAATGAACATAGGTAATATGTTTATAATCATTCTCACTAAAATACACTGTCAAAATATATTAATGAGGAAATTGAGACACATTGGCCTTTAGGAAATATAAAAAAGCGTGTGCGCTGTCATTTAGGACAGAATGCATTGTTAACGTGACGCACTCTCTACTGACACGATGTCACGAAAAAAAAAAGAAACAGTGCAGTCCATGCAAACTCAAATCCTCCTTGATGTTTGGCCTTATGATTAATTGTCAATATCAAATCAATAAAGTCATTTTAAGAAGATGACAAGTCTGCTATAGTCAATTTAATCATCGCTCCTTTTAAAAAGTTTGCTTATACAGAATATAAAACAGAATCTCAATGAAGCGGGACTCGCGAGTAGTAACGAATAATATGTGACACTGAGAAATTATAATTCCTAATAACGGGAACAAGTAAAAACTACGACTTCCTAAAACGGACACTGTAAATGTAGGTATTTCAATAAATAATTTAGGAGACTTGTGTGTGCATTTCAATATCGATTTAAGAACTACGTATGCCACCTGTTGTACTATAACCGGTAGCTCAAGCAGCGCTTAACAGTAAATAGTCTAACAGGACAATGACTGACTGAAACGAAGATGCTGCGCCGCTACAATAAAGGTTCACACTGTCGTTCTGCATGTTTAGAAGGCGCTGGTTGACTGAAACTGTTTATAGCGAATTGTCCCAAGTTGGAAGTGCCGTATAGCGATCAGACACGAAAAGACACATTTAGGCATGCTGGACAGTAGTTTGTTTTTCTACAATACAAATTCAGTACGACACCAGGGTCTCCAAACACACAAATATGAAGTTTATTATGTTTTACAGTGAAACTCTTTACATACACAATATAATTAGGGGCGTGTGCCCCCTACCCGACTACGGTGGCCCAACCTTCCCTTGATAGCTCAATTCGCTCGCTATCCGTCCAAGCTTGTTAAATGGAGGAATAGAAAAAAAAACTTTCACAAGAGGAGGATCAGCGACGCGAACCTGAGCAACAACACCACTGAGCCACCTAATCCGGATAATTAACGAGCTCTGCACAACTGAACTACTACTACTGTTCTTACTGCGGCGGATGAAATATGTTGTTTGACATATGCACGTTAAAATGGTTTAATTGATACGAGAGTATCATTGTTGTATTTTCCTAATGAAGACGAAAAAATTATATTAATAGATGTATACTATATGACGTACGGTTTTGAACAAAATTAAGTGTTCCATAAAAAGGTTGAACGATTTACCTAATCTTTTCATATATACAGTACAGGCCAAAAGTTTGGACACACCTCCTCATTCAAT
>JANRMT010062813.1:117103182-117133112 GCA_026402145.1 Polypterus bichir lapradei
CAGTAGCCCCGTCATCATCTCACTAGTACGCATGTCTGAGGCTTCGGAGACCCGTTCAAAGCCCGTCATGACGCAATCTCAGTACTCTGCGCAAAGCTTCGACTCATTATTTGTTCAACGAGCTCCCGTTTGAAGTAGGCTACATATGGCATCAACAGAGTTAAAAAACTCAACAGAATTCCCATTGAAATGAAAGTTTGTAGATGATCAATACATGTTAAATGATCGTGCCCGATAATACGTTGTAGCAAAAAATAAAATTATAAATTATACATCATACAAACGCCGACTTGTTGAATGCATAATACTGCAAAGAAGAGCTTTAGCAATACGGGTGATGACACATCTCTCACTATAATACTCTCATAAATATCCATTCTTCGCCTCATTCAACGTTTTCATGCAACACTGAAGGTATGTCATATAGTATACATCTATATATAATTGTTGTCGCCTTCAGTACATACATACATGTATACATTAAAAAACATACATTATATACCATCTTCCTGAAAATAGTAGTGGTGCAGTGGTAGCGTTACCGCTTTATAATAAAGCATACGTGGGTTCGGGTCCCACGTCCACCCCCTGTGAATTATGACCCAAAAGAGTCAGATTTTTTTTTATTAAACAGCAAATTCCAGCGTGGACCGGAAGCGAGCATGGCGAGAACACTAGTAAAGATATATCAAATGGAAACGTGCATCTTGTTTTATGTCTATAACAAAAAAAATATTTGAGTAACGATTTCAACTGTTTTTGTAGTTGTTGATGGCGGGTTTAGCGGTTTAAATTTTTAAATATTAAATTGATAAGGTGGAATGTGTTCTTACTTTGAGTGTTAATGTGTTAGTAACTGGGATTATGCCTCTATTACTGGAAGATTGCTTAGGAATGATACAGACTGGACAACTATATGTTTAAGGAAATGATTTATTATTGCACTGTGCTGTGACTAAAAAACTTTTTACTGATCACCTGTCCGGACCTTGAAGATGTGTTCACGTGGAAGGGATGCTGCTGTTAAAAGCAAATGTTTTTTCAACAGCAGGTCCAGATATGTTTATCACGCTGCTTTTTGTTGCCTCAGCACTCAATCTTTAATGCCGACCTTGATATGTGCACTGCTCACCTTGGAGTGTCCCGTGTGTGTCTGTGTGCCGGTGACTGATCTGCGACATGTCTGTCAGCCTCTCTGATGTGCTCCGGATTGACACCTTTGAATGTTTGGTGCAGCAGAGCAAATTCAACCTGATCTACCACAGTGGGTTTGTTATCACCTTATTCCAGCGTTTCTCAACCTTTAAGTATTTGCGACCCGAGTTTTCATAACAGTTTTAATCGTGCCCCCCCCCCGAAATGTAGATGCATATTTGATTATACCTACTTAACTTTTATCGACATTTATCTAACTCTATACAGTATTTATTGTTCTATTATCAGAATGTAGTTTAAGTTAATTTGTTTTGGTTCCCACAGATGTTTTCTTTTTTTCACATCTTCGCGCCCCCCTTTTTGTTACTTCACGCCCCACAGGTTGAGAACCACTGCCTTATTCAATGGAGGGGTTCATGGACGTCAAATGGCAATGAATAGAAATGGATTAATGTAAATACGTGAGCTGCCATCCGCAATTATTCATCGCATTTTGATGGCGATTTTGGTGATTCCCGAACAGATCTCTTATGCGATCCTTCCACAGTATCTCTCAAAATTATTTAGTTCAAATTGGTTATAAATATTTCAATTCTGATCATTTTTTTTATTATTGTTAATTTTAATGAGTCTTTAAGTTGGATCGAACTCGGGCTAGCACTACGCTCAGAATTTGAAAAGCAACTACCTTAGTTAGTTGAGCCATTGACGGCGACATTTTTTTGTAGCTAATTCTTTACTTTCGTGCTCCACAAAATATTGTAAAGTATTAATAAATGAAATATTTCAATATTTGATCAAATAATAACAACTGATTTAAGGATTTCACCTTTTCTTTCTCAAATGTGCTTACCTATATCATGGCAAAGTACAGGGATAAACCTTTATTTTCCGTCTACTCCATTTTAATTAAGTCAAACCAAAGAAAACATTTAAGGCTATTAAATGTGATCTCAAGGAAAGATGAAGGTTAATTCTAATACTAATAACAGGAGCGATTATAATGATACAGTGCAAAAGTAAATACTAATTGAAAGAGCCGGGAATCCATGCGTGAGGCGTCTTATTTTGTTTAACTCTTGCTATCGTATAGTGCATTCTACTTGTCGGCGTTAGTTATATATATATTTATATTTTTTACACATCAGACACTAGAAGTTGCTAACGAACCCTTCTCTTCGTTGTCAGTCTGTAGCAGCGAAAAAATAAAAGCAATAACAGTTACAACAGACGTCATTGAAGTGGATCATGAGTATGTGTAATGTTAATGAAAATGGCCAGGAGGGGTCACTAGAGAGGTGAGTGTCAAATGCTTTGAAGCTTCGATACGATTTCCGACACAATTGCTTCAAACGTTTTGATGCTTCATGAGGCTTCACTCCGCCCATCACTACTGATCACCGTTGTAAGGACGGTATAAATAGGTTAATTCTCAGTAATTTACCCAGGCCACTGGTCTTGGTAGTGTGGCTGCCAGTTGGGTAAGGGGTCGGCCGTTACAAGTTTGTATTAACATCATTATTTCAGACTACTTCAAACTAGAATGTGGTACTAGACAAGGATGTCCCTTGTCACCACTGCTATTTTCAATAGCCATTGGCTGTTCACTTTTGAAGTGCATCTATACTAATAAAAGGCAAAGCCCTCACTGACTGACTGACTGACTGACTGACTGACTCACTCACTCACTCACTCACTCACTCACTCACTCACTCACTCACTCACTCACTCACTCACTCACTCATCACTAATTCTCCAACTTCCCGTGTAGGTAGAAGGCTGAAATTTGGCAGGCTTATTCCTTACAGCTCACTTACAAAAGTTAACCAGGTTTAATTTTGAAATTCTACACGTAACGGTCATAACGGTCGATAACGGTCGACAACGGCCGCCATATTGAACTTTCCAACGTCACTAATTTTCCAACTTCCCATGTAGGTAGAAGGCTGACCCCATCTTCACAAAATTTGGTAGGTGGCTTCCCTGCGCTAACCAAAACCAATGTACGTACTTATTTCGGTGGTATGACGCCACTGTCGGCCGCCATATTGAATTTTCCAAACATCACTAATTCTCCAACTTCCCGTGTAGGTAGAAGGCTGAAATTTGGCAGGGTCATTCCTTACAGCTTACTTACAAAAGTTAAGCATGTTTCATTTCGAAATTCTACGCGTAACGGTCATACCGGTCAACAATGTCTGCCATGTTGAACTTTCTTATTCATGGCCCATCTTCACAAAATTTGGTAGACGGCTTCCCTGCGCTAACCGAAACCAATGTACATACTTATTTCGGTGGTATGACGCCATTGTCAGCCGCCATATTGAACTTTTCAACGTCACTAATTCTCCAACTTCCCGTGTAGGTAGAAGGCTGAAATTTGGCAGGCTCATTCCTTACAGCTTACTTACAAAAGTTAAGCAGGTTTCATTTCGGAATTCTACACGTAACGGTCGATAACGGTCGACAACGTCCGCCATGTTGAACTTTCTTATTTAGGGCCCCATCTTCACGAAATTTGGTAGGCAGATTCCCTGCGCTAACCGAAACCGATGTATGTACTTATTTCGATGGTATGACGCCACTGTCGGCTGCCATATTGAACTTTCCAACGTCACTAATTTTCACAATGTCCGCCATGTTGAACTTTCTTATTCATGGCCCCATCTTCACGAAATTTGGTAGGCGGCTTCCCTGCGCTAACCAAAACTAATGTACATACTTATTTCGGTGGTATGAAGCCACTGTCAGCCGCCATATTGAACTTTCCAACATCACTAATTCTCCAACTTCCCATGTAGGTAGAAGGCTGAAATTTGGCAGGCTCATTCCTTACAGGTTACTAACAAAAGTTAAGCAGGTTGCATTTCGAAATTCTACGCGTAACGGTCATAACGGTCAACAATATCCGCCATGTTGAACTTTCTTATTCATGGCCCCATCTTCACAAAATTTGGTAGGAGGCTTCCTTGCACTAACCGAAACAAATGTACATACTTATTTCGGTGGTATGACGCCACTGTCAGCCGCCATATTGAACTTTCCAACGTCACTAATTCTCCAACTTCCAGTGTAGGTAGAAGGCTGAAATTTGGCAGGCTCATTCCTTACAGTTTACTTACAAAAGTTAAGCAGGATTCATTTAGAAATTCTACGCGTAACGGTCATAACGGTTGACAATGTTCGCCATGTTCAACTTTCTTATTTATGGCCCCATCTTCACGAAATTTGGTAGTTGGCTTCCCTGCGCTAACCGAAACCAATGTACGTACTTATTTCGGTGGTGTGATGCCACTGTCAGCCGCCATATTGAACTTTCCAACGTCATTAATTCTCCAACTTCCCGTGTAGGCAGAAGGCTGAAATTTGGTACTTATTTCGGTGATATGATGCCACTGTCGGCCGCCATATTGAACTTTTCAACGGTATTTGTTACTTATGGGCCCATCTTTAAGAAATTTGGTACGCGGGTTCCCAACGCTAACTGAATCCTACTTACGTACATATATACGTCCATAGCCTGCAGCTCGGTCACCGTGTGAGGCGGCGTTGGGTCCCCCATCCCAACGCCTCCCACGTTGTTGGCTGCCTGCCTACATAAGGCCGTCTGTCACTCCAGTCTCTACATTCCCTTCCTTTCTTTGCCATGGTATTCACGTCTCCCTGCTGATAACTACATCCTTTTTATTTAATCCACGGCTTCTCCGCTGTTTTATTGTTCATTTATTACGATTATAGTTATTGTGTAGGTATTTTAGACTTAGTTGACATTGTGCAGGTACCCATTTCCTTTATCATTCCATCCGTACCCCCATTAACATGACTATCAAGGTGATCACCATCGATCAAAGAACTGTCACTTACCAAGTGGTTTCCATGCCCGGAGATGGCACCTGCCTTTTCCATTCTCTTTGTTACATATTGCACAGCCATATCAGGCTCACTCTTGATATCCGGAGGAACATTGTGTCTTATGTATTGAATGACTGGGACAGGTTCAAGGTATGGACTGATGACGGTACAGGAGATAATTATACTACACAGGAGCACTAGAGGAGTGAAATGCTTAAGCCCTTAACCTATGCATCTGCATGTGAGTTGATGGCTGCCGCTGAATTGTTCGGTTTTCACTTTCAAGTGTACCGAAATGGCCAAATATTTTACACCTTTGGACAACCGCCAATGCCTCTTAAACGTCTTAGATTCACAGGTGACGATTTCAGTAGTGGACACTTTGATGTTTAGAAATGTTTAAACTCTCAAAAGCTGGATGTGAAGTTATCAATGAAACTGGTTGTATACTTAAAACGCTTGACAGATGCCGAATGTCTCTTCAACACAAGTCCTACAAATACTGTCGTAATTGAAACAAACCATGAAACTCAAACCGATTATGACAGCAGCAATCCAAGCTGTGAGATTTGAAACAAGATTACTGTTCACATGGCCAACTGTACGTTGCATGCTCAAGAGTATGCTCAGCGCACAGCTACAGCTTGGTCATATTACAACTGGAGGGCCGAACTGACAACGTGGCATACAAAGAAATCCTTAACAAATAATTATTGGTATATTTTCCCTCAGTTTAAAAAGGTTTAATTTTCTTCTTAATAAAAATTTTAAGGCAGTACTTCGCCGCTGCGAAGCGCGGGTGTTTTGCTAGTCAGAGATAAAGGGGATTTTCAGAGAAGGGCTTGAATAGAAAATATCAGTAAATGCAAATGATATGGTACTGTATACTATGCATATCAGACCCACAAAATTCTGTGCCTGCAGCCCTAACTGTACTAGCAGATTTTCAAAGGTTATCTGGACTCAGAAATAATTTGAACAAAACTGTGCTTTTTCCAGTGAATTCTCTTTCATACAACATTAGATTGGACACCTTCCTTTTCATCATTGCCGATCAGTTTAAATAGTTAGCGGTAAACATCACCAGTAGATATAAAGCTTTTTTTTCAACAAAATATTTCTGTTTGCATGGGTAAAATTAAACAAGACACAGATGGTCTACCCACCAACTTACCTTAGCAAGGAGAATTAACACTATCAATGAATGAATGAATATCCTCCCTATGCTTCTGTTTCTATTTCAAAACACCCCTATATACATTAACAAATTATTTTGTTAAGAAATTAGACTCAGTCATAACCTCATTCATTTGGAATTTGAAAAATCCATGTATCCAAAGGGCAGCACTACAACGATTTAAATCAGAAGGCAGCATGGCTCTACCTGATTTTCAGTTTTATTACAGGGCAGCAAACATACAAGCTATAAAAACTTGTACATTGACACAATAGATGAACACACACTAGAAAATAAATCCTTCAGTACCTCTTTATAGCCCTTGCTTTGTATACTAGTAAATACAAGGTATTATCAATATACTAACAACCTTCTTTCACTCAGAATATGGAACCACCTTTTTCCATACTTTCAAACTTACACAGTTTTTATTGTTTAGAAAATGTTCGGGATTAAATCATTTAGAGATGTGTATATAAATAATGTCTTTGCATCGTATGAACAATTACACTCCAAATTTAGTTTCCCATCAACACAATTTTTCAAATATATTCGAATCAAAAACTTTGCTAAATGAAATCTGCCCAATTTTACTCACCTCCCACCTACTTCTTTTCTCAGACAGCATTTCTATAATATATAAAACCATTTTAAAGTCGCTTCCTTTTAAAGATCCCAGAGTACAGTGGGAAAAGGATCTCTTACTGAACATTTCAGTAAAGGAGTGGAAGGCAGTATCACACAGAAGACACTCTAGCTCCTTATGCAAACAAAGCATTCAATTATTCAAATATTCAATTATTCAGCTTAAAAATTTTTATCGAGTACATCTATCTCATTTAAAATTGTCCAAAATGTTTCCAGGGCAAGATCCAACTTGGATCCATCCAGAATCCAGACACTCATTAAATGCTATAGGAGGTGTCTAGAGGCTGTTATATTTGCAAAAGGAGGCTCAACTAAGTATTGATGTAATATCTCTATTGGGGTGCCCAAATTTATGCATCTGTCTAATTTTGTTATGATGCATATTGCATACTTTCTGTTAATCCAATAGACTTAATGTCACTGCTGAAATACTACTGTTTCCATAAGGCATGTCATATATTAAAAGGAAGTTGCTACTTTGAAAGCTCAGCCAATGATAAACAAAAATCCAAAGAATTAAGATGGGTTCCCAAACTTTTTTATATGAGTGCAAAGCTCCTATGCATAAATTAAACCACTCAGAGGAACTGTTGAATGCTACCTAGATAGAAGTGGAGTAACTAGTGCTTATATATGAAACATAAACGGTCAGGTAGATATATTCTAAATCATCTTTCATCACATAACTTGCTCTAGCACCAAGCTTCTAATCAAATGATCCCTTTTTTTTATCTCTCTCTCTCTATTACCCAAAGCTGCTCTACAGAAGAGGTCCTGGATGAATGTAGGAACACATGGATACTCTTTTAATGAGAGCTGTGCAGATATAGTCAAGTCTGGTATACAACAGGGTGATTATATTTCACCTTGGTTATACAGAGAGAAAAGCTACTCCTGTACTTATACTGTATACACCTAATAACTGTTTAAAGAAGTCAGTCTTCAAAGAGACTTTCCATTTTTACTTTTGCATCTGTATTCAAAGGGGTGTGGTTAGGTGAAACTATCTGCCTATTTGAAATGGCTGGTAAAATATTACCATCTACTTTTTTACAGCGATGTAAAGTAACAAAGTACAAATACTTTTACTTTACTGAAATACATTTATCGGCTATATATACTTTGAGTAATTATCAATCATGACTACTTTTACTCCATTACATTTTTAAGTCAACTAGCATACTTTTTACTATGCTATATTTTTCCAGCAAGTCCTCTTTACTTATAATACAGACCAAGCTATTATAAAGTCATACAAAAGATCTATCAGTTGTGTTAGATAATATGATTATGGTCCAGCTTTGCTCAGAAGTATCTAACAGAATGCTGTATAACATTCAAAAATAAAAGTGCCTTCCACTGCTGTTGTTACTATGCTTCCTGCTCACTGTTAAGACATGAATACTGAATATGCACTTTTTCTTTGGTCATATTTGATCACTACTTTCAAAGTTGTAAAATGCAAAGGTCATTCATATACAGTATAATGCAGTTCCTTATGTGTCTGCCAGCTCCTAAAGAAATCTCTGCTTTCAAGAATCCACATTCAAATTTAAAAAAGCAAAAGTAGCTGGGTGTTTGGAGGTGCGCTTGGAAAAGTTACTTGTACCTGTACCTGTTCTTGTTATCTGTATTTGAATTAGCATCAAGGAGTCAGGGTAGAAAGCAGCAGTAACTGATATCGGCATTTGTAAGTAAATAACCACGTAGTCGTAACAGCGATTCCTTAGTTTAAAGGAAAAGGAAAAAAAAGGCCGTGGCTGACTTCAAAGCAGTAAAAGGGGAAGGTACAGCAGTGCGCAGGTAAGCGGCCAGCGTTAAGACGCCGATCAGGCACAAGGGGCTGTAAGAGCAAATAAAGTAGTAAAGTTTTATTTATTTGTTTATTTTAGATTAAACAGTCCTTAGCGGTCCAGAGGTAGAACAGTTAAGTGAGTGACAGCTTAAGAGTTCATTAATATGGGGGAATACAAACAGTGCGAGTGGAGAGCTTATAAGGAACAGGAGCGCAAAGTTAGGAGAAGAGACAGAGAAATGTAAAGTTAACCTCATAGAAAGACAAATAGCAGGCAGCTGAGAGGGAGAACAATACTGGAGCTTAAGGGGAAAAGGTGTAAAATATCTGTAGCAGATCTTAGTGTTACCATTTAAGTTAAGGAGCAGCTGAAAGAAGAAGAAATTTTAAGAAAAAAAAACTTAAGGCAGTTTACTAATCCCAAATCAAACTTTAATAATGAGGCCAGTGCAATGCAAGTCCTGTTGGATGTTGGACTTTTTAGATGATGGTTTGAAAGAGCCAGTTGTCTATGAGCGCTACATCTGAAAGAGATGCCAGCTGATCCAGCACATCAAGCTCAGGGTCGCTGAACTGGAGTAAGAGCTGGCTGACCTGTGTTGTAACAGAGAATTGGCAGACTTGGCCCAGGTGTCCTATAGAGTGATAGTGTGCACCCCCAAGGTGGCACGGGAGGAGATTCCAGACCAGACAGGTAGGAATAGGTGGGTCAAGGTCACAAGGTGTAAGGTAAAGGGTGCACACTGTCCGGGGGCATCAACCCCAGAACTAGAAGTGTTAAACCGTTATCATGTCCTTGTGGAGCTGGACGGTGACTCTGATAATTCTGAGGTGGTAGATAGGGATGAGGAGCCCCAACGGACCACTTCAAAACCAGTTCCCAAAAAGAGAGAGGTAGTGATAGTTGGGGACTCAATCATTAGGGGGATTTAAGCGCAGGTGTGCTCCAGAGAGAGAGAGAGAGAGTCTCGCACGGTGTGTTGCCTTCCAGGATCACAGGTTGGAGACCTCCCTGGAAGGGTGGATAGGTTCTTGGCCAGAGCGGGGGTGGATCCAGTTGTCATTGTCCATGTTGGAACAAATGACATACATAAGGGTAGTCTGTCAGTTGTGCGATCCAAATTCAAAGAGTTAGGTGCCAAGCTGAGGAGCAGAACTGACAAGGTAGTCTTCTCCGAAGTACTGCCTGTGCCACGTGCCAGTCCAGGTAAGACTGAAGAGATTAGAAGGCTTAATGCGTGGCTCAAATCTTGGTGCAGGATAGAAGGGTATAGGTTTATGGGGACTCCTTTTGGAACAGATGGGATCTGTTCCGCCATGATGGGTTACATCTGAACTGGAGGTACACCAATGTATTGGGGAGGCATATGTGTAGGCTAGTCAAGGATTGTTTAAACTAGGGAATGGGACTTTAGGATAGGCCAGGTTTAGATCTATACATGGAAGAACAAACAATGGTGTAGAAATAAAAATGCATAGTAATGTAAATTCTAAGCAAACATTTAAATGTAGAAGGAGTAACAAACTAAAAATAGCTTGCCTTAATGCTAGAAGTATCAAAAATAAGGTAAGTGAGTTGGAGTTGTATGTAGCAGAGCATAATTATGATATTATAGCAATAACGGAAACTTGGTTAAATAACAAAGATGGGGAAGAGTGTAACATAGAGGGATACACATTTTTTAGGAAGGATAGACAGAACAGAAAAGGAGGTGGGGTTGCTGTTTATGCCAAACAGGGTTTAAATGTAAGACCTCTTCAGTTGGATGATGAGCCCCACCTTAGTGAGGACATGTGGCTTCGCCTGGAAAATATTAGGGAAACAGGTCTTATTTTAGGAGTGTGTTATAAACCACCCAATTCAGACAGTAATTTCAACACACATCTTTTTAGTAATATCAAAAAGGCAAGTTTACAGGGAGATATTATAGTCATGGGGGACTTTAATTATCCAAATATTAACTGGGATAACATTGCAGGTGGAGGAGCACAAGAGCAAGGGTCTCATTTATCAAGCGTGCGCAAAACAAGCTCTAAACTAGTGCGTATACCAACAGCCGTAAGCACAAGAAAGTTGGGAGTTATCAAACGTGAGTACGCACAGCTGTACGAAATGACTGATGATGAATCGCACTCCTTCTAAATTGTGTGTGTGTGCGCGCATAGTAATTTAAATTTGCATACAGAAACGCCCTTAAATTACCTTATTTGGCAAACAACCTTCCTTATAAAAACCCAATGCCGCCAGGGCACTATAGAACCGTTATCGTGGATCCCGTGAAGAGAGGAAAGAAAAAAAACTTCACAGACAATGAAGTGGAAGTGCTTTTAAATGAGGTACAACGTAATAAGACAGTTTTGTTTGCTGCTTTTTCAAGCGGAATGTCAAAGAAAAAAAAAGACTTGGTGTGGGGGCAGGTTACTAATGCGGTAAATGCCGTCTCAACTGTATGTAGAACTACTGCAGAAATCAAGAAAAAGTGGTCTGATTTGAAAGTGTCCTCTAAAAAAAGAATTGCAGCCCACAAAAGAGACCTCGGTGCCACGGGAGGAGGCCAGAGTCTTATTTCAGTGTCACCATTGGATGACAAGAGAGCGGCAATTATTGGTGAAACGTCAATGAGCGGAGTAATCCCGATGGTGACATTGAAAGTGCAATCCCATCAACTGCAGGAGAGGCCGAGCCATCTGAAAATGGTTAGAAGGTTTTCAAATGTTTGTGTTGCGATATATTATTCATAGTTAAATAACACTCACATTGCAAATGATTTGGATTGTTCATTTAACATTTATTTTATAGATCTGCCAGTTTTGCCAGGTCCTACTCCGCCTGCCACTTCAGCACGTCTGATGCGTTTCGAGGCACGAGTCCTGACTGATGCGGTTCTGAAAACACAGGAGGAATTAGTGAGAGGCATTGCAAGCATAAAAGAGGAACTGCACCAAATCAATGTGAACTTGAGGAACATTAGTGATTCACTAAATGCATCATGCAAGTTCAATAAAAGCTCCAATTGATCTCACCATTTTCTCACAATTACTCCTTATTGTGAAACAGATTTAGAACCGTTTGATTATCCCTGCTCTTAGTTGCACGGCCACAGCATTTGGCATGGGGTCAAAACCTTCTGCCATGTGGCGATCTTCTTGTATCGGCATCTCATCCAGTGGTATACTGTTTTTAATGGCAATATTATGCAGCACACTGCATGCTTTAACTATATAGCACACCTAAAGCAAATTGATAAATATTGTAGTTATAAAATATAATTAAAACTTAATTTAAATATTTAAACATTTAAAACCTTGTCGGGTTTGTATTGCAATATGCCTCCTCTGCCTGACAGACACAGCCATCGAGCCTTCAGCAAGCCTATTGCACGTTCTACTGTGCTTCTTGTGTGCTCATGTGCTCGGTTGTAATTCAGCTCCTTTTGGGATACAGGGTTTGCCACTGGGGTCATCAGCCAGGATTTAAGGGCATATCCTCAATCCTCTGCAATGATGTAGATTAACATAAAATACAGTACACTAGATGGTGTTGAGAAGTAATCTAATCATTACACACTTATCAATTTTATATTATTTACAGTTCCAGATAACTCAGAATCACCTGTTGTATTCAATTATTCAATTTATCAACACTGTCACTGTCAACACTGACATTTAAGTGGTGAAGTATAAGGGCACTGGGTTTATATGTGATTACAGTTCTCTACCACTAGGGGATTCTGCTTACGCACAGTCAGGAGTTCTTCTAAATGTGCACACATTTTCACGCACACATACAAATTAATGAATCGCATTCTATTAGTGGAATTGTGTGTACGCATGATTTACACATAAAACCGTGCATACGCACGCTTGATAAATGAGACCCCAGGAGTTTTTAGACGTAATCAGTGACTATTTTTTAAAACAGCATGTTAAAGCACCAACACGGGGTGAAGCCTGTCTGGATTTAGTATTTTGTAATAATCAGGATAGAATTGAGAGTGTAGAGGTGATTGAACCACTAGGGTCAAGTGACCATAATGTAATACAATTCTCAGTATTTTGTAAGAGTGTAGATGCAAAGACCAAAATTGTTAAGTTGAGCTTTGATAGGGCTAATTTTGAACAGATGCAAAAATGTCTAAGTAGGATACACTGGGATAAGCGTTTAAGTATGGAGACAGTCGAGGAGCAGTGAAACAGGTTTAAAAATGTTTTACATGTAATACAGGACAGATACTGTACATACCTAAATTTGGAATTAATAGGAAACTAAAAAAAAACTCCACGGTGGATTAATAAAGATTTAAAAAATAAGTTGCAAAGGAAAAAAACTGCTTTATAAGGCATATAAGACTAATGACTGCAAAGTGAATCGTAGAACGTATGAGAACATGAGGGTAACCATTAAGAAGGATATCAGGGAGGCTAAAAGACAGTTGGAGAGGAATATAGCAGATAAGGCAAAAGAAGACCCTAAGAGATTATTTCAGTATTTTAGTAGTAAAAGAAGAGTCAAGGGGGAGGTCAAGTCCAACAGGAATAGTAAAGGGGAATTAAAAGACACAGACAGTGAAATAGCGGATTCCCTAAACTTACATTTTTCTGAGGTGTTTACAAGTGAGCAAGTGGACAACCTTCCAGAGGTAAACGAGACTACCAAGGAGGTACTGAGGGATTTGGAAATTGTAGAGGGAGAAGTGCTGCTCAGATTAAATAAGATGAAATCAAACAAATCACCAGGACAGACAATATTTATCCTCGTGTTCTTAAGGAGGCTAGTGAGTACATATACTGTATAAACCCTTGACACATATTTTTAGGAAGTCACTGAGCACTGGATAGATTCCGAAGGACTGGAAAATGGCAAATATCATTCCATTATATAAAAAGGGTGACAGGGCAGATCCAAGCAATTATAGGCCAGTAAGCTTAACATGCATCAAAGGAAAATTAATGGAAGGAATTATTAAGGATAAGATTGAGCAACACATGACAAGGACAGGAGTTATTCTGAACAGTCAGCATGGGTTCAGAAGAGGGAGGTTGTGTTTTATTAACATGCTGGAATTCAATGAGGAGGCAACAAAAGGATACGATCAAAGTGGAGCATATGATATTATTTATCCAGACTTTCAGAAAGCATTTGATAAGGTGCCACTTGAGAGGTTGGGCATCAAATTAAAAGTGGGAGTTCAGAGTGATGTTTTTAGATGGGTGCAGAATTGGCTCAGACACAGGAAGCAGAGGGTGATGGTGCGAGGAACCTCATCAGAACTGGCCGATGTTAAGAGTGGTGTTCCACAGGGGTCAGTGCTAGGGCCGCTGCGTTTTTTAATATATATAAATGATTCAGATAGGAATATAAGTAACAAGCTGGTTAAGTTTGCAGATGATACCAAGATAGGTGGATTAGGAGATAATTTGGAATCCATTATATCATTACAGAAGGACTTGGATAGCATACAGAATTGGGCAGATTAAATTTAATGTCAGCAAATGTAAAGTATTACATATAGGAAGTAAAAATGTTAGGTTTGAATACACAATGGGTGGTCGGAAAATCGAGAGTACACCTTATGAGAAGGATTTAGGAGTCATAGTGGACTCTAAGCTATCGACTTCCCGACAGTGTTCAGAAGCCATTAAGAAGGCTAACAGAATGTTAGGATATATAGCACGATGTGTGGAGTACAAGTCCAAGAAAGTTATGCTCAACCTTTATAATGCACTGGTGAGGCCTCATCTTGAGTACTGTGTGCAGTTTTGGTCTCCAGGCTACAAAAAGGACATAGCAGCGCTAGAAAAGGTCCAGATAAAAGTGACCAGGGCTACAAGGGTTGAATTATGAGGAAAGATTAAAAGAGCCGAGCCTACTGTAGATTCCGGAATATAAGCCGAAAATTTCATCCTAGATTTTTGGCTTGGAGTTTGGGGGTCGGCTTATACAACGAGTATCATTTCAGATTCAAGATTTCCAGCGCAATGCCGGTTTTGCCGATGAATACGGAAGTAATTAATGATGAAACCACAGCGCCATCTTTCAGATGAAGAAGTAACTTTGCATGCCGGTATGTTAAATTAAATAAAGAATTTATTCAAAAAAGTGTTTCAGTTGTTGATTTTATTAATAAAATTTATAATAAATTATCGGGAAGTTTAAAATAAAATACCGTTGTTTTGATTTCCGACCAACAGCTTACGTTACGACCCGAATGCGGTCACGTGTATCCACTTGCGCGATTGTAAACAAACAACCGAGAGCGTTAGTAAGCATCAGTCGGAGCCCAAATACATGTGTTTGTGGATGTAATTTCGGTCATTGTAGTGATTTGCCTATATATACGTATAATTCAGTAAGATCATGCAAGCAAGACACATAATTGCTAAGGAAAGAAGAGAAGGTAACAAAAGTAAAGAAAGTGATCACAATCGAAACGAAGATGGAAATTGTGTAGAAATATGAGAGTGCTGTTCGTGTGACCGATCTCGCTAATATGTACAGCATGTCTAAATCCACCATCTCGACAATTTTACAAAGAAAAGATTTGCATAAGGAGGCTCCTTCTAAACAATAACCACCTTCCGTTTCATTCTCCTCCTCCTCCCTTCCGGCAGCCCAAAGATGTCAAATTAAATGGTGAGTACAGTATGAAATTGTTGTTTCTAGAATAGAATAGAATGCCTTTTATTGTCACTATACACATGTACAATGAGATTAAAAGTAGCTCCTTCAGTGCAGACATATGTGTAGAACACAACAAGTAAATAAACAAATAAACAAATAAACAAATGGTGCAAAAAGATGCAAAGAAGTTGCAAAAAAAAAGTTCTGTATAGGGCTTGTATGGTTGTTTCTTTAGCCTTAGCATAACGCCGTATCTGCGGCCCCGCTTCTGCTTCCTTTCTCTCCTCCGTCTGCGTCGTTTTCCTAGACCCGACAACAATCCACGTAGAGCCCGCTGGTCTCGCTATGTTGTCTGGGATGTTGTGTGTGTGATGAAAAACACTCAAAACAGATGTCTGGCTCTGGACACCGATGTCTATAAGGTTCTGACGGGTGTAGCGGATGTTCGCCAAACCGATCGTGCACAAACAAGTAAAAAAAAAAGTACAAAAACAACAAAAAAGTTCACTGAAAAGGAGAGCCCTGAGCCGCTGCGACCATGAGCGCCGCCATGCTCCTAGCTTAACCTAGCCTATTTCTGGTAGGCTAGGCACGTTTTATAACTTTTTGGTTAGTACATTAGAAAAATTATTGGTGTTTTGGTAAATTATGCGCATTATACAACCCTTTTTTATTATGAAAAGGTTAAGTAAGTGTTGCAGTGGGAGGTTCGGAACGCATTACGGGTATTTCCATAATTTCTTATGGGAAAAATAGTCTTGACTTACAACCAACTTGAGTTACAACCAGCCCTCGCAAACGAATTAAGTTCATAAGTCAAGGGTTGCGTATTTAAGTTAATCAAATTTATAACGAGTGTCCGGAAATCTACCCGCCGATGTACCGTATTTGCATATATAGTTTCAACACAAAGGTTTCATTTTACCAAACTTCTCCGCAATCACTTCCTGGTTTCCATCAAAAATGCCGGCAGTCTCAAATTCTCGCCGATAAACATGATAAATATACCTGAAGAGACACTTTTAAGGAAATTTAGAAAATTTTGCTTGGAGAAAGGGGTCAGTTTAAATACCAAGTCGGCTTATATTCCAGGATCTACGGTATACAGTTTAAGCAAAAGAAGATTAAGAGGTGACATGATTGAAGTGTTTAAAATTATGAAGGGAATTAGTACAGTGGATCAAGACTGTTATTTTAAAATGAGTTCATCAAGAACAAGGGGACACGGTTGGAAACTTGTTAAGAATAAATTTCACACAAACATTAGGAGGTTTCTCTTTGGACACTTGGAATAAGCTACTAAGTAGTGCGGTAGACAGTAAGACGTTAGGGACTTTCAAAACTCGACTTGATGTTTTCTTGGAAGAAATAAGTGGATAGGACTGGCGAGCTTTGTTGGGCTGAATGGCCTGTTCTTGTCTAGAGTGTTCTAATGTTCTAAGTCATGAGGATGGAAGAACAGAAGTACTTCCGGGCTGAAGAAAAAAATATGAGTCTTCATCTGACCCGGAAGTGCTATTAAATCACATGGACAGAAGGACAGGAGCACTTCCAGGTCAAGGACTATATAAAGGACTATGCGAGACCCAGCAAGCTGAGCCAGAGTTGGGCGGTAGAGTGATGGAGCTGCTGGGAGAGGAGGATCATGTTATTGTATTTTGATTATTGATTTATTTGTTTATGGTGTTGTTAGTGATGTCTACTGTGGCACAATATCAAAAAGAAGAAATGAAAATATTTCTAAGTGCTTTTACTTGTTGTCTTGGATGTTTGTTTGTGGGGTTTGAGGAGCAACAGCGCCCCCTAGTGTCACACAGTAAACAACCAGCCTATATGTTATATGATTGTCTAGTTTGTCTGCATCCAGTCTTATATATCGATAAACTGTATATATATATATATATATATATATATATATATATATATATATATATATATATATAAGCCCAGCACTGTAGGGACCCGTGGCCACCGTGCCTGAATATCCCAGGAGCCCAGCACTTCCGCCACGCCAGTACACTTATTGTACTTGCTCTTGTGGGAACAAGAAACAAACTTTGTGGCTACACATTGTCATATTGTGTGCATACAAAGTCAATAGATGGATTGAGAAAGAATGGGGGTTAGAAGGTTGCTCAAAAGGGTTATGTGGCGCTTTTGATATCTTTGCAAGAGGATGGTCCAAGTCTTTAGAATCCTGTTCCTGTTTTGCTATATGTTTGTGAGACATGGATGCTATCCAGTGACCTGAGACAAAGACTGGTCTCCTTTGGTCCTGTGTCGCTTCAGAGAATCCTTGGGTACTGCTGGTTTGACTTTGTGTTGAACGAGTGCTTGCTCACAGAGTCCCAAATGATGCATGTTCCCTGCATTGTGAGGGAGTATCAGTTATGGCACTACGGCCATATGGCATGATTTCCTGTGGGTGATCCGGCTCACAGGATCCTTGTTGCTGAGGACCCTGAGCAGCTGGATCAGGGTCCTGGGAATGCCCAGGTAACACCTGGCTGCAGAAGATAGATGATCATTTTCGGAGGGTGGGACTGGACTGTGTGACTGCCTGGGGGGTTGCCAACTCCAACTGGCATCCTGAGTTTTATCATGTGGTGGGTGTGGCAATGTGCTAAACCAGTGCATGCTCCCCAACCTGACCTGACCTGATACAACATACTGCTCTTGTTCCTACATAATAACTTGAGCACATTATACTGTATATACAACTTGTTTGTACAATATATAGCTTATGGCAGCAATCTAAGATCCTGCCCAATAAAGGTATACTGAAAATAGAAATTATTGTGATTAAATGTGATAGCATTTCATTTATATGATATAACTGTGTATTTTAAACTAGATGGTATTGCATTAAAACTGTAAAACAGTAATTATTAAATTTTAATGAGAAAATATTGTGTTTAAAGTCAGTAGCAATGGAATGAAAAATAAGGCATATCTTTGTTACCTTTACACAACATAATCATTAATCACTGAAGTACAGTAAAGAGCTTTAGACTGAATACTGAACTGGGCACATTTTATCAATTTAATGTACAGTACCAACTGACACTGTCAGTTTACAAATACCAACCTTACTTTTAAGTCATAGCGGAAATGTATCCTCTCTGATGTCTAAAATCTTTCAGCATTTTCATATCCAAAAATGAAGAAATTTGTTTTGTTACTAATTTTTTTTTACTAATAGGATTCATCCAAGAGGATCACAATGGAATCCGTCCTGGCTGCAGAAAAATTAACACTTTGGTCCTCTACTGCTGTCTAAGAGATTGAGAACATTTGCAAATAATATATAAATATGTTTCAAAGGTCCGAGAAAGAGTTATGACCACTTATCCTAGGGAACCTTGGAAATGGATGGGGGTAACAGTGTAACTACAATATGACTTTTCATCCCAGAACTTGTTTTAAATCAAGCTGATTATACAGTTTGTTAAACACAACACATCAAAGTCTATTAATGATTTTATTTATAAAATACTCTTCTAGGATCATGTTACCTAGCAGTATCATGATGTGTAAGGCTTGACACATCTGGCTAGATGAAAACACATTCATCTACACTTCTCAGGTCAGACCTACACCTTAATGCACATTGTGACAACATACCAACTCTGTACAATGAGGATGAGGAGGTTAGAAGCCCGCACTGATACAGTGCATTGCCGCACCCACCTCATGACAAACCAACTCACGATCCAGATTAGGACCCGAGTGCAGCCATGCAACAGGTGATACCTCAGCACCACACTAGTTCAGATGTAGTGCAACAGTGTGAGTTTTTTTTATGGTGGCTGGAATGCCAATTCTGCCACCAACCCCCAAGTTTTTCCTTGCAGGTTGGAGGGCCTACATGCAGGGACAGATGCAGATTAACATCATACCTTGGACGGAGCAATTGACCAAGCTGTTACATTAACTTAACTCTCTGGAGCTTAGATGCAAGAAAATTTACCATGATGTCTACTTTTTAAAATTTTCAACTTAGTAAATTCACTTGAAAACTTGTTTGTTTACCTGTGCCAAGGACTGGTGTATTTCAGCAGTTCAGCAAGTTGTAGTGGGTATTTGCAGATCTTTTGGACTGGTGTGAGCAAGAAGCCATCCAATGAGATATCAATCATTTTCTGGAGTAACCGACATGCTTCAAAGAAGAAAACATACTTTTTGATCTTTATTAGCTTGGAGAGCTCCACACAGGCATTAGGGTGATTGTTGCAATATTCTGAGTAGATCTGGAAATCAGTTTGCTAAATGCAAAAACAAAATATTATTTATTAATCAATTCATAGTTATTATTGTTATTACTTACAAATTTATATTTGCATTTATCATATTGTATATTTATAACTAGCTATATTATCTTTGTGTTTGATATTTTATAACATTAAATAGTTTTGCGTTATGCATTTTCTTAAATGTAGTATGCTAAGTGTGGTAAATAAAAATGTATATTTGTTGTATTATTTATGTGACTTGTCAGATTTTGAAATAATAAGTAATTGAGGATTTGTTTTAAATGAGTATTAGTCAGTTTATGACCCAGCCATCAAATGTTACAACAGTGTCCAAAGTCATTCAGATAACTTAAAACATCCCCCCATGTTGTGGTACACATACAGTATTTTACATAAAATGACTTTATTTAGGTTTTAAAAAATAACTGTTTAAATAAACACCATGAATTGTATGCTAAACACAGCATTCATTTATTCAAAAGCAGTTAAACATGTTTTACTTACTATAAGCAGGCAGGAATGATGTTAAAATAACAACATAAAATCAAGTAAACTACAGCTTATGTTTATTCATTACTACATATTACTAAATAGCTAGTGTCCGAAAGTAGAATTTCAATATTTTTGAAGTTATTTTTTTACAATTGTGACAAACATTTATTTGCCCCAGTTAATGTAAAGTGCCTCCTTGAGCAAAGGTACAGGACATTGAAGCTAAATCGGACCTTCTGGCTGCCGAAGTATATATACCTTACTGCGGCATCTTGGCACTAACGATATAAATTTAGAGAAATCTGAGGTATTATAAAGGAAACTTCTTATCTTTATGCGCCAAAGCTAAAAGAAAATGTCAGAATTTAATTGTGTCTGGCCCCTTAGTAGGATTATATAGAGGGAATGTGACTTATAGCAGTTTGTGTTACCTTCACCGCTGACTAGAGACCAGGTGTGCAAATAAAAGCATATCCTTTTAGCAATTGTGTTGTTTCTTTGGAAAGGCCTGGATTTTTCAAGAGAGATTGTCTTTATCCTAAATGGAACAAATCCATTGTTCCATTCCAAAACATGGCAGCAAAACTGCCTGGCTGTCTATCAGAGCACCTTTCAGGCTACAATCATGTAATCTTAAATCACAGGCTGTTGTTAATCTTAGATGTTACCCTGAATCCCTGTTATAGGGCATTTTGTAAGTTTAGTGTGGATGCAAACATTAAATTACCTGATAACCAAAAAATAAAGAGCATAATTAGAACATGAGATAAAACCAGATCCTCCAACAGGTGTACCAGTAACAGTAATTTTATTCAAATTAAAAGCAAAAAATATATCACCAGTTCAGAAACATCTTCGCCATTTTAAATGCTTCTTATTTAAACATTCAATCTCTTGAAAATAAAGATGCTTTGCTAAATTATATTATATTAAGTATAAAATTTGATTTGTGCCTTCTCACTGAAACCTGGCTTAGTAAATCTGACACTATTCCCTTAGCTAAGGTATCACGAAAAGGATACAAAATCCGTCATAAATCCAGAGATATTGGTCAAAAAAGTTGGGACGCTGTGTAAAATGTAAATAAAAATAGAATGCAATGATTTGCAAATCTCATAAAACCATATTTTATTTACAATAGAACATAGAAAACAAATTAAATGTAAACTGAGAAAATATACCATTTTAAGAAAAGAATAAGGCCATTTTTAACTGAAGAACACATCTCAAAAAAGATAGGACAGGGCCATATTTACCACCGTGTAGCATCCTCTCCTCTTTTAATAACAGTCCTTAAACTTCTGGGAATTGAAGAGAACAGTTGCTGGACTTTTGTGAGAGGAATGTTGTCCCATTTTTGTCTAATATTCTAGCTACTCAACAATCCTGAGTCTTCTTTGCCGTATTGTACGTTTCAGGATGCGCCAAAAGTTTTCAATTTGTTAAAGGTCTGCACTGCAGGCAGGTCAGTTCAGCACCTGGACTGTTCTACTATGAGGACATGCAGTTGTATTAGATGCAGCATGCAGCTTGCTGAAATATGCAAGGTCTTCCCTGAAAATGACACCATCTAGATGGGAGCATATGTTGCTCTAAAACCTTACAGCACTGATGGTCATAGTCACTAATGCACCCCAATACCATCACAGATGCAGGCTTTTGAACTGAGTACCGATAACAAGCCGGATGGTCCCTCTCCTCTTTAGTCCAGAGGACGTGGTATGCATGTTTTCAAAAAGAGTTTCAAATTTTAATTTCTCTGACCGCAGAACAGTCTTACACTTTGCCTCAGTCCGTTTAAAATGAGCTGTAGTCCATAGAAAACGGCAGTGTTTCTGGATTATGTTCACATATGGCTTCTTAATTACATGTGAACGAGCTTTAAACTGCATTTGTAGATGGCACAGTAAACTGTGTTTACAGGGTTCCCGCCTGAGACTCCAAAGCCTGAATCTATAAATCGGGCAGGGAGGTCGATTGCATTCAGGACCACCAAGAAACTGACCCACAATATTTTAGTATATGACCTGATTACAGTCTCTGGTCTAGAGACGTTGAGACAGACAGTGGATTCCAGTCTCCAGGGTTGGTTAAGTCTTCCCCCGTCTCCGCTAATGGTGATCAGATGGATACCGCTCACCTAGCTCCAGGACAGCCGTGGGTGAACAGACAAGTTCCGCAGGAACCGATGTCGATCGGACTTTCTGAGACAGATATGGATTGCCCTGATGGTGTGCTGCCTGAAACCTGGAAAAAGGCCCAGCAGCTTGTTAAAGGACTGATGACATCTCTGCTGGACATTATTGTCTACTACGACCAGAAAAAAGAATGTCAAGGCTGTGATATAGATCATCCCAGCCAGACAAGACATACCTGCCTCTTTGAACCTGAAATCTCCTACCGTCAAGGTCGCTTTCAGAAGATTCTGAAGATTTCCCACAAATATTGGCTGAAACAGTGGTGAAAGTTCTGGGGTATTTTAATATTCTACTGCAGATTCGCAAAATATACGTAGTGATTGAAAAGACTGTGGATGAATTTGAAAATAGCAGCTCTATTTATGATACTGTAATACAGTCATTTTATGAAATGGATGAATACTGCTACTCTGTAACTCGGCATGTGGCAAATGATTTTTGTAAGCGTAATCTTAATCATGAGGGTCATATGAACCTATGGATTAAATATGACCTGGAATTTGATGATCTGATAGAACTTGTGGGTAATTCTGAACCTTAAACCACAACAGTCTGAACAATTCACTCCTAAATAAATGTTTTCTAAGTTGTTAAGTGGTGTCAGTGTCTGTTTTATCTCCGGCAATGGAGCAGGTCTTGGAAAAAACATATTATAACTCTGAGAACGCGGGATCCTCCTGGGGGGTAAAGCATCCTTGAAAAGAGCTCTCTTGCAAGCGGGTCACAATATTAGGGACCAAGAGGTGTCCAAGTGGTTACAGGGGCAATACACCTACATGATACATAAACCGGCCTGAATCCATTTTAAAAGGAATAAGGTGTATGTTTCCAATAAAGACGGGCAATGGCAGATCGATCTGGTGGATATGACAAACCTGGTTATAGTATAACCAAGGTTACAAGTATCTACTGACTTGTATAGATATTCTTTCTAAATATGCCTGGGTCAGAGTTCTGAAAAACAAAACGGGTAAAGAAGTAACGAGGGCTTTTCGAGAAATTTTGGAGGAAGATAGAGTTCCTGTCAAACTTCAGACTGATAGCGGTAAAGAGTTACTCAATCGGGAATTTCAAAGCCTTATCAATAAACACAGGATAAAACATTTTACCACTGCTAGTGAATTAAAGGCTTCGGTGGTGGAGAGATTCAACCGAACTCTGGAGACCAAAATATGGTGTTATTTCAGCTCCCGGAATACCTGGTCCTATCTGCAGGGGCTACAGGACTTGGTGAAATCTTGAGTTATCACCGAGGCATAAAAATGGCCCCTGCTGAGGTGAATAGTTCCAATTCTTGGAAAATCTTTAAAACATTATACAGCTTAACTAAACCCACAAGAAACCCAAAATATAAATTCAAAGTCTGTGATACGGTGAGAGTGTCGAAATCCTGGAATCCTTTTACCAAGGGCTATGAACAAACATTTTCAGATGAGGTATTTACCATTTCTGAATTAGTCCCGAGGGATCCACCTGTCTACAAGCTCAAAGATTATGGCGGCGAAGACATTATAGGTTCCTTTTATGACGCTGAGTTACAAAAGATATCGAGGTACGGACATCTTCAGGATTGAAAAGATTTTGGCGAAAAAAAATATCAATAGAGAAAAGCATATTTTGGTGAAATGGCTCGGATGGCCCGAAAAGTTTAACAGTTGGATCCCTGAAAGCTACATGCAAGACGTTAAATACTGAGAATCAAAAATAGTATTTCATTCACTGTGTGTTCACAATGGAGAGAAAAAGCTTTTACGTTGTTCTACCCAGCAATTCTTCCCAGGATGTTTTCCCTAAGAATACCATCGCCGATTTTACCATATCAGAGCGGGGTTTTATACCTTGTACGTCTACAGCGACATTGTGTCTCACCAAAGAGTCGGAGACAGATACATCCCTCTCCTGAGATGCGTACATATTGAGGATGAGATGAATAAGATTACCACAATCACGTACTGTATGACAAGCCGCACTATGCTCTGGTCAGCAAGACTCAGTTTGATACTTTGACCATTGAAATAAAGATGGATCAGAACAAAGCTGTTCCATTTCAGTTTGGCAATGTCATAGTCAAGTTACATTTCAGACCCTCTAAGAGGTGTATACACAACTAATACAGAGATGAGATCTTACCTGAACCCCAGCCCTTACGTGCATTATTATGAAGCCCAAGTGGGAAACGGCCTCCCTGGGTTCTCTGGGACCCCGGTGATGTACTGGTCTGAGATCGGCGGAATATTTCGCAGACTGTTTAGAAGAGCTTTGCCTCTCTTGAAAAGAGGATTTGAAATTGTCAAACCACACATTAAATCAGACACTAAGAATATTGTCAAAGATGTGGTGGCAGGGGCCATGTCCGGAGCTATGACTCAAGGAAGTGAAGAAAATCAAGCAGGGTCAGGTCTGATGGTGATGAGGAAAACTAAGAGTAAGAGACCTCCCGGGTCATGGGCAGGCCCGATCATCAAAAAGACGAGCTGTTCAGCTTTTAAATCATTTTCTTCTCTCCGCCACAAGGATAAGTCCCGTGACCACAGAAAAAAGAAATCAAAAAACATTTTTTAACTCAAAATGTCTTTCGTTCATCGAATGTCTCAAGAGTGTGTGAAATCCGAACTGGACTTGTTTACGGTACCCTATACTCAGACTAGCATAGAAAAAAGCATCTACGTCGAGGTACCTCCTCTCTCAGCTCTATCTGAAGTTGCCCCGCTGGAGATTCTGATTACCAGGAACAGGGAAGACTACTTGGATCTGAATAACACGCTTCTACACATCCGATGCAAAATCGTCAATGCCGACGGAACTATCTGGCCCCTGTGGCCGAGGTAGCCTTTGTTAATTATCCGATAGCTGGTTTATTTTCACAAGTGGATGTAACTATGGGAGATCGCTTAATATCACAGAGTTCCAGCTTTTACCTGTACAGGGCCCTTTTTGAGGGATTGTTAAATTAAAGCAATGAAACTCTCAAGTTCCAATTTGCATCAGGTCTTTTTTACAAAGACATGGCCAACAAACATGAAAACGCAGCCTTGGCTGGTCCGAATGAGGGATTCAAAAAATGAAACGCATATACGGCCCAAGGTAAAACAGTAGAACTCCTTGGACCTATTCATTCCGACCTATTTTTTCAACAAAAATTAATTCTAAACGGGGTGGATGTCAGAATAAAAATGGTGCGGAGCAAAAATGAATTCTGTCTGATGTCCCGAGATACCGAGCGTTACAAAGTAAACATTTTATTCGCCGCTCTTTTTGTCAAGAAAGTTAAAGTTTCAGCGGCGATGAAAATAGGGCACGCCGACGCTCTCATAACCACCAATGCCAAGTACCCCGTGGAAAGAGTGAATATGAAAGTTCTCAGTATGCCAGCCGGGATACGAGTGAGCAATCAGGAGAACCTGTTCTTGGGACAACTACCCAAGTACGTGGTCCTAAGCACGGTGGAAAATGAGGCCTTTTCCGGGGTTTACGCCAGCAACCCCTTCAATTTCAAGCATAACAATGTGGAGTTCCTGGCCTTGTTTTTGGACGGACAGCAGATTCCCACCAAACCATTTCAGCCCAATTTTGCTAATGACAACAAAGCTCGAGAATATGACAACCTCGTGTTGGCCTCCAGAAAGCATTTAAAAAGACCTGCCTCTAGCCATCAGCCATTCTGAATTCTCCAGGGGATACACCTTGTTTGCCTTTGATTTGATGCCTGATCAAGAATGTGGAAACCATTTCTCATTGATGAAAACCAGGAACATGAGATTTAAAATCCGCTTTCGGCAGCCCCTACCCCATACTGTGAATCTAATAGTGTACGCTTTCTTTGAAAACATTATTGAAATAAACCATAGAAGAAACATACTTTATGATTACTAAAAAGCATGAACACCCTGCAGATCAACAAACTCATGTCCAGTAATCCGTACACAGAAAATCTGTTTTATGGAGTGTTGGCGTGCGACGAACAGCCTGAAAAGACACTTACGGATCTCCCGACCATGATCATCATTAATACTCACCGTCAAAATCAACCCGGAGAACACTGGTTGGCGATACATCTCAGAGAAGACGGAACTGGAGTATTTTCGATTCCTACGGCGCCCCACCAGACTTTATCTATTTTCCTGAGGAAACATACAGCTTTTAAACAGAAACTGTAAAGAAATTATTCACCATACCCAACAGCTTCAAAGCTGGTTTTCCACCATCTGCGGACAACATTGTATCTTTTTCCTGCATCACAGAGGGAAAAGACGCCCTTATAAAGAGGTCATGAACCTGTATTTTAATGAAGTCACCAAGAACGATTATATGGTTCAAAAATTTGTCAGAACCTTGTCTAAGAACACTTCTAGAGGTTTTCAGGATCACCCCTGTATGCAAAGTTCTATGACCTGTATTTATCTTAATAAAGAATAGGTAGTCTATGTAATCAAATGTAATATTTTATTAAACAAAAATATAATTACATTTCAATAAGGAATCCATTCATTCTTTTTGCAAGAAGAGCAAGCAGAGGCTGAGGCAGTGGCAGAGGCAGCAGAGGTAGCGACCCCGTCTGGGGCAGAAGGTTTGAAACTCTCTAGAAGTTCTCTTGTGTCAGCATTTGGCACGGCAGAGGCCGGAATGTTCAAACCGGCCAGGGCCTTAACAAATTCTTTCCACCCCCTAGGTCTCCGATAGGATGGTATGTTGTGACGGGTGGTCAAGTTCCGCATTGGATCGACCATATTCGTCCCGGGTAACGGTTCTCCACAAAAAACAAACTCTCCCAAGCCATTCCAGTAGGTTGTATTAGGGTTATGCAACATTTTCTGTAAAATAATTTTGGTATATTTCTTTGGTTTATCTGGCGCACTTTTCAAAATCTTGTCATACACCCGTTCTTCTGGGGTACTAGGAACCTCTTTGAGCACCCCCAGCGGCTCTTCCTTGCTCTCAGCAGGCATCAATAACGTCAGAGATTCGCTTTCTTTATCCGTTTTTTTTACAAAGGTAAGGTTTCTTTGCAAGATGGTCGTACAAGGTTTTACTTTTGCATCGGAGCTCAAATCACGACGTTCGAGTAGGAGTTTCATTTGTTTATTCAGTTCACTTTCCGTAGCACTTAAAAGGTTGTTGAAAGCTGGGGCTTTCTGTTGCCATTGAGCCATTTGTTGTTGAGGGACCAGGTACATCTTGCGCGTGTATTTCATATTCAATCTATATACATCAGACTTCCAATATGACTCAGAGTCCTGTCACGTGCAAAAGTTCGCTGATGACACTGCTATTGTGGGCTGCATCAGGAGTGGGCAGGAGGAGGAGTACAGGAAGCTAATCAAAGACTTTGTTAAATGGTGCGACTCAAACCACTTACATCTTAACACCAGCAAAACCAAGGAGCTGGTGGTGGATTTTAGGAGGCCCAGGCCCCTCATGGACCCTGTGATCATCAGAGGTGACTGTGTGCAGAGGGTGCAGACCTATAAATATCTGGGAGTGCAGCTGGATGACAAATTGGACTGGACTGCCAATACTGATGCTCTATGTAAGAAAGGTCAGAGCAGACTATACTTTCTGAGAAGGTTGGCATCCTTCAACATCTGCAGTAAGATGCTGCAGATGTTCTACCAGACGGTTGTGGCGAGTGCCCTCTGCTACGCGGTGGTGTGCTGGGGTGGCAGCATAAAGATGAAAGACGCCTCACACCTGGAGAAACTTGTTAAGAAGGTAGGCTCTATTGTAGGAGTAAAGTTGGACAGTTTAACATCTGTGGCAGAGCGACGGGCATTAAGCAAACTCCTGTCAATCATGAATAATCCACTGCATCCACTGAACAGTGTCATCTCCAGGCAGAGGAGTAGCTTCAGTGACAGACTTTTGTCACTGTCCTGCTCCACTGACAGACTGAGGAGATCGTTCCTCCCCCACACTATGTGACTCTTCAATTCCACCCGGGGGAGTAAATGCTAACATTTTTTTTTTTTTTCATTTTTATTACTATTTAATTTAATATTGTTTCTTTGTATCAGTATACTGCTGCTGAATTATGTGAATTTCCCCTTGGGATTAATAAAGTATCTATCTATCTATCTATTTATACTCTCGAACCTATTAAACTAGTAATGAAAGGAATGCCGGTGCTTAATAGGGCTCCGAGAAACCCTCCTTTCTGATTTAAAATGGCTTTTTTCTTTTTAACAGTAAGTTTTTTTATTGCTGAGTTTTTTAACGGCACAACAATGCTTCTTCAGCAACTTGAACTGTCTGGACGTCAGGGGTACATGGCCTTTTAAAGTATTGAGAGCTATTTCGGCCAGAGTGTAAATGAAGTCGCCTGGAGCCTCGTTCAACACTGCTTTTCTTTGGCGACAGGAGACCCTATGCAGGGTTTTGAGCAGAGGGAGATTTCTTTTTATTCTGCACGACATGCCGGCTCTTTCTCAAATACTTGGAAAATCGTATGTGTTTATCTTTTCACGATGTACGCCGCAGGCCAGTCGGGAGGAAGCAATCCGGTAAGTAAATGAAATTAGTCAGGCGTATGGGCTTTCAGATCCACCATCAGGCCCTCGTAGCATCCTAAAAAGGCCTCCAAGAAAAATGTAACTCTCCCAGGGTACATTTGACGTGCTAAATTGGTGATCTGCAGCTTATCTCGAGGGTTTTTAAAGAGGGTGATGTAATTGGCATTCAGATTTATCATTCTACTTTTCTTGCCTTGAAAAAATACATTTTGGACCAAATGATGGACAAATTTCTGTGATGAGTATATTTTGTGAAGGCCCTCTCTATCTCTTCGCTATGGCTTGCTTGTTCCATCAAATCATCAACGATCACCAAGTTAACTCGGTCAGGCGGCAGTAGTTCAACGTCGCTTAAGGATGCAGGTAACCCCTCCAAAAATTAGGTTTTTGGAAATTGGGCTAACAGTTCATTGTACAGAGGCTGCCAGCAGCTATAAAACCAGACTATATTGTCAGGGTGGCGAGAAAGCACATGGTCCACGTGCTCCAAAAGCTTTTTCACATAATGCGATTTGCCTGAACAGGAGGGTCCCAAGACTATTTTTGAGAATGGATGTGGAAGTCTAACATCAAAACCCTCTTTGGTATCCATTGTGGCGGCTCTAGCAGCACTCCGGGGCTCACACAGTTTGCAGACATGTGCCTGCTCTCTCTCTCTCTCGCTGTACACACTAAGATAAGCTCTCAGGGCATGTCAGCTCAAAGCTGACGGGGCTGCGCGCGCCTGCCCACATCTGTGTGAGGAAAAGGCTTTTTTCCGCACAGAGCCGGTCACTGGGAAACCTGATTCACTGCTGCGAAAGGATATTCTGTGAGATGGAAAAGGCTGATTGACTTAGATAAAAAAAAAAACGGTTTACAAATGATAAAGCAAAGATTAGATAGATATTATAAAATAATAGATAGATAGATACAGGGGCCTGACCCAACACATTATAGGCAGGAACGGCTATAAGGTAGATTTGGCTGGCTGGGTATGACCAGGAACAAGCCTGGGCATGTCCTCGGGAGAAGGGGCCAGGAAGTGGGGTGCCAGCCCACAAAACAGATGGCCAAGCAGGTGGTTGGGGGTGGGGGTGGGATTAAGGAGAGGGGGGCAGACATTTATCAAATGGCTCTTGACACTTTGCTTAAACAAGCAGGTGGTTGGGGGGATGGGGGTGGGATTAAGGAGCGGGGGCTGATGATAGATAGATAGATAGATAGATAGATAGATAGATAGATAGATAGAT
>JANRMT010062813.1:117151446-117179290 GCA_026402145.1 Polypterus bichir lapradei
ATGACAACAACACTCATATCAATGACAAAACAATTACATTAACAATCAAGTTCGTTATTTTTTAAATTTTTCCTTTTCTTTTTCACAACTTCTTTAACACAGTACTTCCCCTCTGCGAAGCGCGGGTATTCTGCTAGTCCAAGAATTACATGTTGATATGAATGAGCAAGGAAAAATAACATCTTTTACCATACCATAAATTTACACAGGAGGTTACAGTCCCACATCAAATGTGTTTTTGTTGTATGATGATAATAATAATAATAATAATAATAATAATAATAATAATAATAATAATAATAGCAGCTCAATACAGAGAGGACGCAGGATTCAAACCTATCACCCTGCCATTGCTAAACAGTAGCTTATTCACTGCACCATCCACAAAGATGCATAACAGAGGAGCATTATAACTGTGACAAATGGTTGAAAATGAAATGCATAAACACATGCTTATGTGAAAGTCTATTTTGTACCGACTGAATTAATTTCCAATTGAACAATTTGTTTTTCTGTTTTATTCTTGAATAAAAGCATACTTGTTTTGTTCCACCTTTTGTGAAGGTATTTCTTGGATATTTGGCTTCAGTCTTCACACATTCTATACACTTCATGTCAAAATTATGTTGTTATTACTATAGCAAATGAAAACATTTTCTGCTTTAACCATGTGTTTAGCATTTCTTGCCTCGCATTTCCAATGTCATTCTATATTTACACAAATCGTTGTAGACATGGAACTCACATGAACTGTATTCATTTCAAATCATGGTATTTCATTATCTATATAATTCCTTACAAACGCATTGCCAGATAAACACTTCAAAACAGACTGTGAGGATTGCAGCAGGTGATGTCTTCATCACACTGAATGTGGGGGTGGGGGTGGTAGCAGTCTGCGTGCTGCTAAACCACACATTTGTAAAATAAAAGAACGCTAATAGTGCAGTGGTAAGGAGCTACGAGATTCTTGGCGTATGTCAGGAAAATTTAAGGAGGTCAGAAACAACGAAAAAAAATGGTTAACTTCAGGGATTCTAGTGTTAAGTGTAATCAACTTCCTCCTTTAGGCAAATGTGACCACAATCTGATTTATCTTATCCCTAGTTTAAAGCCTGTTATTACAGCGTGACCTGTTACCACCAGAATAGTGAGGAAGTGGAGCCTGGAGGCTGAAATGGCTCTGAATGACTGCTTCCAAATGACAGACTGGGAAATGATGTGTGAGTCAAATAGGGACAATTTTGAGGGACTCTGACACTGCATCACAGACTATATTATCTTCTGTGTCAACAACAGTGTGTTACTTTCCAAATAATAAGACCTGGATTACTAAGGAGCTAAACGATCTCCTGAATGAGAAAAACAGAATATTCAATCTGGTGACAAAGAAGCTAAAAGATGTACAGTGTGTGCTAAAAAAAAAAGCAGAGTGAAGGAAAGGAAGCTTACAAAGCTAAAATAGAAAAGAAAATCACTCAGAATAACGTGTAGGATGTCTGGAATGGACTGGGTATAATTACTGGACTCAGGCAATCCAGAGCTCAATGCTAGAAGGGCAAGTGGACAAAGCTAACACCCTGAACCAATTTTTAATAGATTTTCACTCCCACTGCCAACATCTTCCAATGGCCAGTTTCCCCACAGCATCCCTACTACATCAACAACTCCTACCATGTTAACTGTAATGGCCAGTGACAAGTTCACCTCGGACCATCAGTGTGGACTGTCCGTAACTGAAGACCAAGTAAGGAGACAACTGAGGAAGATAAATGCAGTAAAAACTGCAGGACCAGATGGAGTCAATCATCTAATTCTTAAGGCCTATTCTGACCAACTTTGTCGTGTTATTTTTCATCTGTTCAGTCTGTTCCTAAGGCTTCAGAAAGTGCCTCTGCTGTGGAAAACAGTCTGTACTGTTCCTGTTCCAATGAAGTCAGGCACCTCTTCCCCTAATGACTACAGACCAGTGGCATTTACGTCTGTACTCACTGCAGTTTGCCTATCAAAGATTGGAGTGGAGGATACAATTATCCATTTGCTCCACAAGGGTTATTCTCAACAGGAACAAAGCTGGCAGCACTGTGAGAATTACATTTTTTGATTTTTCTAGTGCCTTCATTACCATCCAGCCACTCCTGTTACAGGGTTAACTCAAAGCTATGCAGGTGGATGAGCCTATGGTGTCCTGGATAATGGCCTATATGTCAAGCAGACCACAGTTTGTGAGACTCAATGACTGTGTTTTTAATACAGATGTGAACAACACTCGAACAAAACAAGGAACAGTCCTGTCTCCTTTTGTCTTCACTCTGTACACCACAGACTATATATACACCACCATGTCATGACACTTGCAGAAATTCTCAGATGATTCTACACTTAGGATGCAGACAATTCCCTTTGCACCAAGAAACAAACTTCTCCACCATACTCCTAACATCACCAAAACCAAGGAACTGGTTATTGATTTTTGCCACACCAAAGAACCTCTATGTCCTGTCACTATTCAAGGAGTGGATGTAGAGGTGCTCCATTCCTACAAGTACTTGAGAATTTACAGTAATGACAGGTTAAACTGGTCTTGGAATACAGGGGAACTATATAAGAAAGGGCAGAGCAGACTCTTTTTCCTTAGGAGACTGCATTCCTTTAATGTGGGAAGTGACATCCTTCATGTCTTCTATAACTCTTTGATGGCCAGTACAATCTTCTATGCTGTGGTGTTCTGGGCTGGTAATATCACTTCAAGAGGGGCCCACCAAAACAACAAGCTAATTAAAAGGACAAGCTCAGTTATAGGATACACTCTGGACTCCCTGGAGGTAGCAGCAAAGGGGCATATTAAAGCAAAACAGAGTATACATCCTCTCTCTGAAACACTAAGAAGGAGTACTTTCAGCCAAAGAATTATTCAGCAGAAGTGTTTCAAGAAATGCTACTGCGACTTTATACCGACAGCAGTATGTCTGGTAATGCCTCACAAGTTCTTTCTTTGGAATTTTCTTGCTTTATAGTCATTCCAGTGTGTGTTCAGACCAATGTGTGTGTGTATATTTATTGCTTACTTATCTGTCTGTTTATGTACTGTATTTAATTAAAAACTTCCCATAAAAAGCCAAATTTCCCCCTGGGGACAAAAACATTTCTATCAGTCTAAATATGATCATGTAGTGTTGATGGGGGATTTTAATGTACTTTTAAGCAAATGCTTTACTTACTTGTTAATCTCAGTAGATTTTGTCAAATTATCAATAATCAGACTCATAATCATAACCACACATTAGATCTGATCATAACTTAAAGAGTTGAAATTCAAAATTTAAATATTACTCTATTAAATTATTTCTGATCACTACTTAATTATGCTTAATTTGGTTCTGCCCAGTACACTCACAGGTTAAAACAAAGACAGTGTGACATCTACACTGAACTCTGGTTCAAATTTGTAGATATGTTTAGTAAGTCAAGTGTAATAATGGAAAACAATTTAGATGAGTTAACATCAAATTATAATGTGACATTGATGCTTTGGTGCTGGATACAGTAGCTCCACTTAAAACAAAAGTGATTAAAGCATATATAAACTCTCCCTAATAAACTCTCCCTAAAAGGCAGCACTCAAGATCTTAAATTACAGTGTTGAAAAATAGAGTGTAAATGGAGAGCAACAAAGTTACACGTTTTCCGAACTGCATGAAAAGAGTGTTAAAAAGTACAAAAAACTCTCTTTAACACTAGATTCCCTGAAGCCTATGAGCTGGGGGAACTTTTTGTCCGAGTTTCGAAATTTATCTCCTACATAAGCAATGGCACCGCACATGTCCTTTGCCCTCATGCCCATGTCAATCAAGCACAGGAAGCTGTGCAGTCTATTTGTGACTTTACGATGTAGGAAGATAAGTAAATAAATATAGGTAAACAACATTTGATGTGCTGTTTATGAGTAACATATAAATATTTTTTTATTTAAAGACCATCAAGAAACATAATCACAAACAGAACTTTGCACGATACCGTTATGAGCTCTGTCAACCACGCTGTTTCGTTGAAGGACATGCGTGTGGCAGATTCACTGGCAGGATGGCACCCAACCTGTTGCTGCATCCAAATGGTGGCATCTTTCTTCTTTATGCATGGTGCAGCTGCGTTGTTTTTATGTGTGAATGGACATTTCTTGTGGGAAGGGCTTCTGTTCTCTTTCTCCGATGTAGAACCCTCATCCTCATCTGAGTTCACCACTGTTATAGCACGTCTTTATTTGAAAACAGCAGTGTCAGATCCAGTGGAGCGTGAACGTGACTGAGAGAATAAAACTTAATAAAAAAAAAAACGCTGGAGTTGGTCTCATCTGTTACGGGAGATGGACGTCTGAAGCGGAGCTCTGTTAGTAGCGGCTTTATTTTTTTCACTTTGTCGCATGTGGCTGGGGGTGGAGCCCAGCCGGGACGCCCAGGAGGACCGGAGGAGGGCTTGTGCCTCCTCCAGACCACGAGGGGGCGACCGCCCTGGTTGTGTTGGGGCCACGGGTAGAGGGCTTGGAAGCCCAACCCTGTAGGGGCCCGTGGCCACCGCCAGACGGCGCTCCGGTGCCTGAAGAACCCTGGACCTCAGCACTTCCGCCACACCAGGAAGTGCTGGGGGTAAGAAGACTGGGGACACCCGGAGGGCTTCCGGGTGCGCAGCTGGCACTTCTGCCACACGGGGGTGTGTCCGCGGGGGATTGCCGGGAAAGCAGCTGGAGCCCATCCGGGTTGCTATTTAAGGGGCCGCCTCCCTTCCGTCAGCAGCAAGAGTCAGGTGGAAGTGGACGGAGCTCGAGAGTGAAGTGGAGTGGAGGCGGCCAGAAGGAAAGGCATTTGGTAACTATGAGGCCTGGACTTTGGGGGTTCGGTGCTGGAGGCACTGGAACGTGCACTGAACTCATTTGTAAATATTGTACATAATAAACGTGTGTTGGGTTAACTAACGATGTCCGTCTGTCTGTGTCCGGGTCCAGTTCCACAATTTATTTCTTATTATTTTGAGGTATCCTGTATTTACCCGACCCAAGGGGATTCCACTATGATATATAAACATGAGTAACAAGAAACGGCGTCAGAAAGAACTGGAAAGGAAACTTAAAGCTACATCCAAGACTAGACAGACATCAAGCCCAAGTGCGAGGTACGGCCTTTCAGAGACTGACCTGGAACAGGCAGGTGAATACACAGACTTCCCAGGATCCTGTTCCACTGGAAATTCTCCAGTCGAGAATGAAAATGGGAGCGAAGGTGCAAGTGATGCAGGTTACGAAAGCTTGCCGATTCCAGTAGATCACTTGAAGCCAGAAATGGCCTTGCCGTCCATGCTTTCATTCATTCCTCGCGAGCCTGAAACATCGGCTGTAACTGGGGTTGCCACTCCACCTGCGGAGTATGAAAGCCGAAACGATTTCTCCGAACTGAAGGAAATGATCACAACATTGGCCATGGCCACGGCCACAGCCATAAGTGAGAAAGAAAATATGTCTAAACTGAAGAAACTTGCTGATCAATTGGATGACGTTAAGGAGACATTCACAGCCCGAACTTAAACAGCAGAACAACTGGTATCTAACGCCGATGGAAAAGCTACAGCTGTGAATTCTGAATGCAAGAAACTCGGAGACAGACTTGCTGCTCTGGAAGATGGATGCAGAAGGAATTATATTAGAATCGAAGGTCTACCTGAGAATTGTGAAAGTCCAAACCCAGTGTAATTTGCTGTTGAACCATTCTCTAAAATAATTGGACAAGAATTTAAATCAGATACCAAGATAGCAGCAGCTTATCGCATACGCGGATCAAATACCTTTAGACCTAGGTCTTTTATTGTCTACTTCGAGAGATTACTATGTAAGCTTGATGTGATGGCTCTTCTCAGACACAAGCAAGAGATTATATTTGAAAATAACCACAATAGTATCTTTCCGGATTTCTCTCCTGCAACAGGTGCTAAACGTGCAGCCTTCTACAACATTAAACAGCGGTTACGGAAAGCCAATATCAAATACAGCCTCTTGTATCCTGCCAAACTAAAAGTGGATTTTCAAGGCCAATACCATGTTTTCACCAGCAAGGAGGAAGCAGAAACGGAATTAAGGAAGCTGATCTCGACACTTTTTTGAAACACAATAGTGAGTCGCATCCTGTCATGGCATGGCAAGTACTGTAGAAATCACATGCTATCTGATCCACTTGTAATGATACGGGTATTATAATTATACATTCTTTTCATTACTCAGACACTTTCTGTATATGTTTTACTTACAGTTATAGACGTGTGTGTGTGGAAGAAATTAATAATTTTTTTTTTTTACTGCCCTAAAGGAAACTGTTTAAATTCATACCCTTGGTTTATTTTTACTGTTATTATTGCATTTGGATTTACTATGCTTATACTGGACCACTTTTTAACACCATTCCCTGGGTTTTATTATCTTAATACTTTAAAATTACTGAAGATTATATTTTATGCATATAGTTTGTTAATGATTATATTTAGGCATATAGTATTTAGACTTTATTGGCAATAGAAATCTCTACTTTTAATTCTCAAACGCCGCTACTGGGGGGATTGTTTTGTTTTGGATGTACTCTGTCTCTAGGTATGTCAGAGGACCGGGACTCTGTGAAGTGGGGTCCAGCCTCACGTGGGGAGGCAAAATGGGGGGAGAGAAAGAGAGCAGGCTATATCTAATCTATCCTTTTAGCCCTTATAATTACAACTATCAACGTAACAATAGGCTGCATGGCAATAGCTCGTGGGGAAATTGGAAATTAAGGTTAAAGCTGTCTCACTTCCAGTTAAGGCTATAAAATGACATCAAAAATTCAGAATCAATGTCTCCATGATGGGACAGTTAACTTTATGAGCTGGAATGTTAAAGGCCTGAATCACGAATTAAAGAGAAAGAAAGTATTTTCTCACTTAACAGGTTTAAAAGCTAAAATAGTATTTTTACAGGAGACCCACTTACTAAGCAAGGATCAGTTCTGGCTGCAAAAAGACTGGACTGGCCAAACGTTCCATTCTAGCTTTACAAAGAAAACTAGAGGAGTGGGAATTTTCATACATAGAACAGTCTCATTTGTAGCATAAGATGTAGTATCTAATCCTGAAGGGAGATATGTGATTGTCATGGGCAACTTATTTAATTGCAAAGGGATTTTGATAAATGTCTATGCACCTAATGCCAATGATAAGGAATTAATGCAAAATGTATTTGCATCCATTTCCAATGTGAACACTCATAAAATTATAATGGCTGGGGACTTTAATTGTGTTTTAAACCCACTCTTACACAGGACTCCTGTCACGGGGGAATGACATCTAACACAGCTAAGACAATTACACAGTTTGTAACTGACCACAACTTATCAGACCCCTGGAGGTTTCTAAACCCAAACTCAAGAACATATTCGTTCTACTCACCAGTACATCACTGCTACTCAAGAATTAATTATTTCTTTATAGATAATAATTTCTTGCCTATGATTAAATCTTGCAAGTACGACACTATTGTTATTTCCGACCATGCACCTCTGATCTTGGAGCAAAAGTCATTATGCCCCACACACTCACCTCGCAGATGGCGTCTTAACCTGCTTCTATTAGCAGACGAGAACTGTACACAATTTATATCCAAACAAATCAGCTTCTTCCCAGAGACAAATAAATCCTCAGTGGTGTCTGCAGGAATACTCTGGGAAACTCTTAAGGCCTTCTTAAGAGGACAGATTATGTCATATCTTTCCCACAGGAATAAATTAGAAACCAAGAAAGTATCAGAGCTAAGAAGCGAAACTACTAAAATAGATGAAAAACATGCCAGGCGTCCAAGCGAGACTCTACATAGGAAAAGGCAGGCTCTGCATTCAGAACTCAACCTCTTGACAACTAAAGAAACTGAAGAACTAATTTATAAATCAAGACATCATTACTATGAACACGGAGATAAAGCTAATAAGCTTTTATCTCAACAAATCCATCAGCAAGAAGTTCACAATGCAATAACCAACATGAACAGAGATGAAATCATTGACCATAAAAACATAATGCACACATTTAGAGACTACTATAAATCCTTATATTCTACTGAGTTTAAAGAAGACAACACACAATCTAATGCATTTCTGGATACATTACAGATACCACAAATAGATACTTTTAGTGTGGAGGAACTCGATAAACTTTTGTCGGTATCAGAATTACTAGATGCTATAAAGTCACTTCAAGGCAGGAAAGCAGCAGGCCCTGATGGCTACCCTGTAGTATTTTATAAGAAATTCTCCACTCAGCTAGCTCCCCTCTTATTAGCAACATTTACAGAAGCTAGAGACAATCAAGTTCTACCTCAAACTTTTCTCCAAGCATTAATCACTATCTTTCCTAAACAAAATAAGGACTTATTACAATGTGCATCATACAGACCAATTTCACTTTTGAATAATGATGTTAAAATACTCTCAAAAAGCATAGCTAGAAGGATGGATAAAGTGCTGCCTTCAATAATATCACAAGATCAAACTGGATTTATCAAGGGTCGACACTTATCTTCCAATCTTCAATGCCTGTTTAATGTAATATACTCACCAGTAAAGTCAAACACCCAGGAAATATTATTATTATTGGATGCAGAAAAAGCATTTGACATGATTGAATGGAAATACCTTTTCACAACATTAGAGAAATTTGGGTTTGGCCCGAACATTTGTGCATGGATCAAACTACTGTATACCAATCCAGAAGCTTCAGTCTGTATTAACCACATTTTTTCAGACTACTTTAAACTAGAATGTGGTACCAGACAAGGATACCCCTTGTCACCACTGCTATTTGCAATCGCCATTGAACCACTGGCGGTTCACTATCGAAATGGTTATCAGATAATGGGGATTATCAGAGAGGGACTGGAACAGAATTTCTCTATATGCAGATGATATGGTAATGTATATATCAGACCCACAAAATTCTGTGCCTGCAGTCTTAACAGCGCTCACAGAGTTTCAAAAGATCTGTGGTCTTAGAATTAATTTGAATAAAAGTGTACTCTTTCCAGTGAATTCTCAAGCATATAATATTAGATTGAACACCCTACCTTTTATCATTACAGATCAGTTTAAATACCTAGGGGTTAACATTACAAGTAAACACAAAGCTCTTTATGAACAAAATTTTGCCGTCTGCATGTAAAAAATTAAGCAAGACTTACAGTATATAGATGGTCAACCCTTCATCTCACTCTAGCTGGAAGAATTAACGTTGTTAAGATGAGTATTCTTCCTAAGCATTTTTTTAATTTCAAAACATTCCAGTATACATTAATAAATATTTTTTTAAGCAATTAGATTCAACAATAACCTAATTTATTTGGAATTCAAAACATCCACGTATCCAAAGAGTGACCCTACAAAGACCTAAGGCAGAAGGTGGCATGGCTCTACCTAACTTTCAGTTTCATTACTGGGCAGCAAACATACAAGCTATAAAAACCTGGACACAAATAGATGAACATACACAGGCTTGGTCCGCAATAGAAGTAAAATCCTGCAGTACTTCTTTATATTCCCTGCTCTGTGCCTCAACAAATGTAAGTTATCGCCAATATACTAATAATCCAATTGTGCTTCACTCACTCAGAATATGGAACCAATGTAGAAAGCATTTTAGGATGGAGAATCTTTTATCTGTGGCACCTCTGCAAGAGAACCACCTCTTTCAACCCTCGTAAACATATGCAGTTTTTAATATCTGGAAAAGATTTGGGATTAAATTGCTTAGAGATCTTTATATAGACAATATCTTTGCATCCTATGAACAATTACAATCCAAATTTAACTTTCCAGCTACACATGTATTTCACTATCTTCAAATTAGGAACTTTGTTAAACAGAACTTGCCTGATTTTCCTCATCTTGCACCCTCCTCCATGCTGGAAAAAATATTGCTCGGTTTCGAGGACTTGGACACCATCTCTGCAATATATAAAATTATTTTACAGTCCCTCCCTTTCAAAGATCCAAGAGAACAATGGGAACATCTCTTAATCAATATTCTAGAAAAGGAGTGGAAGGTAGCAATGCAGAGAATTTACTCAAGCTCCATATGCGCAAAGCATACAATTATTCAACTCAAAATTATATATTGTAATAAATGATCTTGCACAAAAAAAAGACTTCTACAAAACAGAAAAAGGTCTGGGGACCATCCCCATATATTGTCATCTAGACAATAATAACAAAAATGATTAAGATGACTTTTAGTACATTGAATGTTTTACTGTGAACAAAATGGCATTTAAATAACAGAGGGAATAATGGGACAGGAAATGGCTGGCAGGAAGTGATGATTGGAGATAGGAAGACGGAACCAATGTTATTAAGAGTTGACAGGAAGCAGTGGATTGTGGGACCGGAAGTGATGTTGTCATGCCGAACTGGAAGTGACGTCGTTTCGGCCATTTTGACCCCGGAAGTAGAGCTTCTTAGTTTTCATCAGGTTTTCTGTAGGCGAAAAGAGATGCAGGTAAGCACCACGTGATGACCCTTTGTCTTGCATATTTCACTCACCTTTAGGCTCTTTGACTGCCTCCAACTCGCACGTGTGTGACAATATTGAGCACATCTGTCTCACTTAAAACTGTCCAAAATTTTCCCAGGTGAAGATCCAACCTGCGAACGCTGCAATGAAGTCCCAGCTTAACTGGGTCACATGTTTTGGGCCTGCTGCAAATTAACATCATTTTGGACCAAAATGTTTAAGTGCCTTTCAGACACCCTTGGTGTCACAAAGGAGAGGTGCGAAGGAATTTAAGGTAGCCCAGGATTACGACTTTTTTCATAGGCTTCAGGGATTCTAGTGTTAAAGCAAGCTCGGACTACTATTTTAAAATAATAGATAATAATTATAATAATCTTTGTGTAATGTTCAGATCAGTGGCTAATCTAACAAAAGGGAATTCAGAACTATAGTGCAAAATACTAACAGACATTGCAGACCTTATCAACTTTATTAATGAGAAAATCCCAGATTTCAATATCACATTGCAAACCTAACACTGGATAAGAACTACTTGTCTTTGAACACAGTAAAAACAAATATTAATTATTGGAGGATCATAACAATAGTTTGTCATTATTTAACTCAGTTGGAATCACCATTAGGTTTACTGGATCAGTCTGCTATCTAGGTGTCATTTTTGACACTAGCATGTTGTTTAAAGCACCCATTACAAAACTATCCAAAGTGTGTTTATCCAGTCCTAAAAATGTTGGAAAATTAAGGTGTTTTCTAAATATGCAGGATATTGAGAAATTAATTCATGCATTTATTTCTAGTAAGATTGATTACTTCAATGCTGTGGTCACTGGCAGTTCAAGTTGTTCTTTATTAAGCTATCAGTTAATCTAAAATGCTGTTATAAAAATGATTACAAGAAACAGAAAGTAAGAACACATAACAGCAGTTCTTAAGTCCTTACACCAATTCCCAGTTAAGCTTAGGGCAGATTTCAAATCCCTCCTTTAAACTTTTAAAACCTTAACTGACCAAGGCCCTGCTTACTTACCCAGACTTATCATTATTTACAACTAGAGCATATATTAAAATCTCAGAAAACAGGCCTGCTTATGATACCAGGGATTAACAAAATAACAGCGGGAGGTTGTGCATGGCCCCAAAACTGTGGAATGGTGTGCCTGCTCAGCTTTTAAATCTAGGCTGAAGGCTCACTTCTTCAGTTTAGCATACTCTGAGCACAGCTGCTAATTACCTAAGCATTATGCATCTTTGTTATTAATCATTACCACTAAAAAAACTATAAGTAATATAATATTTATCAACTGTTATTAACCCAGACCCATTCTGTTTCTCCTCTCTGTACCATCCTGCACTTGATGGCACTGCTCTACTGCCAAGATTGTTTACCTGTCTATGGAAAATTCATCTCAGAGAAAAGAGTACTAGAATCTTTGGGTGGAATAATCCTTTCATCAGATGGGCTGGCCCAGCACTGACTCAGCTAAAAAAAATGGCCAGTAGTGGGGTGGAGGCTAGTTGGCCAAGATCTCTAAGGCTCTGCATGTGTCTGGCTTATCTGCCTAATTTTCTACAATCTGCTCAGTCTTCTACAATTACTGTATATACTTGCATATAAGTCGGGTCTGGAAACCCAAAAAATTGAGCATAAAATCAGACCCTGAGTTATACGCCCTTTCAAAAATAAGACACTTAATTTTTTGTTTTTTACATCTTCTTGCTTCCTCCAATCTCGCACCAGTTTCTCAGACATTAAGGCGTGAGTTACATTAAATAAGTTTATTATACTTCAACAAATACTGGTTGCTTTGGGGAAAAAATCTCTTTGAAAACAGCTCATGAGGTTTTTTAACAGTTGGATACCACAGAGCCAAGCCCAAGATTTGAAATAAAATCCATACTGTCCCTAATTTGACCATCATTCTCTAATAGTATATGATGCTCAAGAGCTCAAAAGCTTCTTTATGACTCTGCCTAGCAATGATTTAGATATTTTCCCTAGCAACACAATTTCACAGCAAAGCTTGCTAAACCCATAGAACTAGAAGGTTCTTGGAAAGCTGGCCTAGCCAAAATACAATATCCACATATGTGGAACACGAGAGACAAGCCGGAAATTGAATTCTATGTTTCAGCTCCAGGGAAAAAAAATATTACTACGTTCCTTCTGGATATTACAAAGGTATTCACAACCTATTGTCTTTTATGAATTTAGATGTAACCGCATGGACTATCCCTTCTGAGAATCCTGTGAAATTTAGTTTTAATGCTTCTGTGGAAAGAAGAGCATACGTGATCCTGAGGCGAAAAGAATCAAACTGTACACTTCAAACATTATCCTCCAAGGCCCCTTACCTACAAGGCCAACATCAAGGCTGCTTTTTATACTTTGTATGTGTACGGCGACATGTTTTCTCATCAGAGAGTCGGAGACAGCTATGTCCCTCTTTTCAGATATGTTTATGTAGAGGATCAAGCAAATTAAATTACCACTATCACATACAACAAACCTCATTATGCAACAGTCAGCAAGAATCATTTTCACACAGTAACGATTGAAATAAAGACTGACCAGAACAAAAATGTAACATGTCACTTTGGTAAAGTTATAGTGAAGTTGCATTTCAAACCTGTCAGGCAGTATACACATGAATGAAACAATGAGGTCTTACAGGATCCAACACCCTCCAGACCCAAGCAATAGCAGCTTACTGGGATTCTCTGGCTCCCTGGTAATGTGTAGCAAAGGTATATTTCAGGGGTTGTTTAGAAGAGCTCTTACTCTGCTAAAAAAGGTTTTGACATAGCAAGACCATATATCAAATCTTCTGCTAAAAATATTATAAAAGATGTGTTGACCGGGATGATATCAAATGTGGTCGGTGATGGCCAAGAGAAACAAAGGGTGCAGTATGGACGGAGATAAAGACAAAACGTGAAAGAACCTGACAGTCAAAAAGTTTTTACTGCATTTTCAAAACATTGTCAGAAGAAGAATAAGATTAAATCAAGCAAAAAGAAGAGAGAAATCTTTTAAGAAAAAATGACTTTCGTACACAGAATGTCTTAAGAGTGTGTCAGATCTGAACTGGACTTGCTTACCATGCCATTCACTCAAGCAAGTGTAGATAAAAATATATACATTGAAGTTCCACCTCTCTCAGCCCTCTCTGATATAGCACTGCTAGAATTTCTCATAGCTGGAAATGGGGAGGATTACCTTGACTTGAATAACACTCTTCTATACCCAAGCTGCAAAATAATGAAAGCTGATGGGACTAATATCGCAGAGGCTGAAAAGGTCAGATTTTAGACAAGAGTTTGTTAATCTTGGCAACAGCAGGTCCAGCTCAACGCCAGTCACGCAAGGAGTTCCTCAGGGCTCTGTCCTCGGTCCTCTGCTTTTCTGTATTTATTTGCTTCCCCTTGGCCATATTATTTGTAGCTTTGGACTGGGTTATTATTTTTATGCAGACGATACTCAACTCTATTTCAGTGTTAAAAATGGAACTTCATCAGAGCTTTCTCAGCTCACAACTTAGCTCAGTGAAATTAAAATCTGGATGGAGTAGAACTCTTTAAATTTAAATTGAAACAAAACTGAACTCCTGCAAATTGGGTCTAAAGTGCAACTTAATAAAATGAGCTCCTTTCCCAGTCCATCTTGGCGGTGATCTCATCAGACCTGCCTCTACTGAAAAGAATCTTTGTGTTATTTTTGATTCCTCCCTTTCTTATTCTGCCCACATAAATCACATTAAGAAACTTTCTTACTTTCACCTCCATAACATTTTACGTGTTCACTCCTTCCTCTCCTTTTCTAATGCTGAGAACTTTGTCCATGCTTTTATCACATCCCGCATTGATTATTGTAATTCCCTACTGGCAGGTGCCCCTTCTAATCTTATATCACAGCTCCAGCTTATTCAAAACTCAGCTGCAAGAGTCCTTATTCGAACCAGCAACAGTGAGCACATCACAACCCATCCTGTTTTGCCTTCAATGGCTCCGTGTCTTACAGAATTGAATATAAAATTCTACTAATAACCTACAAAGCCTTAAACAACCTTGTGTCAAACTACATTAGTGACCTTCTCCATGATTGTGTGCCTGTCCACCCACTATGGTCCTCTGATTATGGCAATCTTGTTGTACCCCACACTAATCTACAGCTGTATAGTGTCCAGACTCTGGAATGACCTAACGAAATTAATCAGATCAGCTGACTCCATGAATTCTTTTAAAAAAACAACTCAAAACTCAACTGTTCAGGAAGGCTTTTAGCTCTCCCTGACTTCATTACCCTTCTTTCAGTTTACCTCAATGTCAAGATGCTCATGTAACCTGTGTGTGTGTGTTAGACCATCAATTATGTTGTCTGTTAGGCTTTTTTATTTCTCTGAATTTAGTATCTTACTCTTCTTTATTTATTTATCTGGTTTAGTTCAATGCTATATACTGTATACCCTGCCGTTCTTTCTTAAACTCTGTGAAGTACCTTAAGCATGGGAAAGGCGCTATATAAATAAAATGTATTATTATTATTATTAGATTTGTTAACCACCCAATAGCCAGATTGTTTTCACAAGTCAATGTCACCCTGAGAGACTGTCTAATATTGCAGAGTTCAAATTGTTACCTCTACAGAGTGCTCTTAAAAGGCCTGCTAAATTACAGTCAGGAGAATCTTCATTTTCAGTTTTCTACATGACTTTTTTTTACAAGGACAGACTTAATAAATTGGAAGATACAGATACTAATGGAGGAAACATAAGTTTTAATTAACAAAGCACCTACACAGCACAGGAGCTGAACTGTTGAACTTTTGGGGCACATTCATTCTGATATCTTTTTTCAGGAAAAATTAATACTGAATGGCCTGGATGTAACAAAGATGAATTCTGCTTAATGTCTGGAGATGCAAAATGTTACAAAGTAAACTTAATGGCAGGCCCCTGTTTGTGAAAAAAGTCAAAGTTTCACCAGCCAAGAAATTAGGGCATGCTCATGCCCTTCCCTTACATCAGCGAATAATAAATATCCTGTGGTTAGGGTGAATATGAAAGTTTTTAGCATGCTGGCGGTATCTGATTATATAATCAAGAAAATTTGTTTCTGGGTCAACTACCTATTTCAAACATAACGGTGTAGATTCCTGGCTCTGTACTTGAATGATGAACAGATACCAGCCAAACCTTTTTAACCAGACTGTGTGAACGGCAACAGTGCCAGAGAATACTATAACCTTGTGTTGGCCACTGTAAAGCATTTGAAGGATCATGCTGTCTATCACCCGTTCTTGCAAGGATTTTTTTTACTTTTCATCTAACCCCTTATCAAAAATGTGTTGATCATTTTTTCTTAGTTAAAACTAGAAACATGAGATCTGAATTACGCTTCCACATGCGACTTTCACAGACCATCAATCTCAAAGTATATGCTGTCTTTGGCAACATCATCAAAATCAACTAGAGATGTAATGTGCTGTATGACTACTAATAACCATCATGTATACAAAACAATTAACAGAACAGCTGTCCCAAGATCCCTACACAGAAAAATATTTCTGTGTGGTGCTGGCATGTGATCAACTACTGGAAAAAAATATTTGAGTGCCAGCCTCATTCATAGTGAATAGTCACTGTCAGACTCAACCTGGAGAACACTGGTTGGGTGTGTACCACACCAAAGCGGTAATGGAGTTTTTTTATTCTTATGGAAATCTTCCCAACTTCATTTATTTCTTGAAAGACATTTACTATTTCTTAATCCAACACTGTAAGGAAGTCATTTACAATAACAAACAGCTTCAAAGCTGGTTCTCTGACCCATGTGACCAACATTGGCTCTTCTTTCTGCATCAGCGAAGAAAAGAACTTTCGTACACCTCTGTAATAAAAAAGTATTCTAATAATGCAAACAATAATGATGCTATGGTATCTAAATTTGTTCGCTCCTGGCCTCCTTCACCGGGATATTGTTTTTATCTGTATCCATGCATGCAAAGAGCAGAGACCTGTAAATATTTCAATAGATGGTTAACACTAGAATCCCTGAAGTCTATGAAAAAAGTCATAATCCCAGGCCACCTTAAATTCCTTCGTACCACCTCATCAGTATCTTTGTCTTGAAAATGTGTTAATCAGCACATTTAAAAGCGCACGTTTATTTGATATTTGGACTAAAGTCTTCACACATTATACACTTGACGTCATTATTACTATAACATGGAAAAAGTTTCTGCTTTAGGCATGTGTTCAGCACTTCTTGCCTCACATTTCCTGTCATCCTACATTTACCCAGATCGTTGTAGACATGGAGCACACATGAAATGTATGTATTCCAAATAACAATATATTATTTCCCGTATACAACTCAAGGCACCTCACACCCTGATGAAGAGGCCTGAACTATTAGAACTTCAGCTATGTCGGTAGGAATTGGGATAGCAGGCTGTTTGCTGCTTGTGCTGATTGATACATTTGTATGACAAAGATGCTGATGAAGAGGTGCAAAGGAATTTAAGGTGGCCTGGGATTACGACTTTTTTTCGTAGGCTTCAGAGATTCTAGTGTTAAAGGATGACAACATTCTGTAATGTAATACAATTGATTTTAATAAACAAACAGTTTTTGCAAATGAATAAGCAATACATTCCTGTCTTTTTTTCTTGGTTTCTGTTGGTAGGGACTGTATTCAGGATAATGAGTGGGGAGTTAGCGGGTGGCTTAAAACTTTCAACGAGTTCTCTTGTTTCATTATTAGGTACAAGAGAAAATGTAATGTTCAAACCATCCATGGCATTTACAAATTCCTTCTAACCACATGGCCTGCTATGCTCAGGTATTGTATGAGAGGCCATCAGATTATGTACTAAATGTACCATTTTTTTTTTTTTTGGTTCTTTATTTCGCCTTATATTGCATTAGGTATTAGGAATTTGTTAGTTTTCACATATCCCTTGGGGTCAGAGCACAGGGTCAGCCATTGTACAGCATCCCTGGATCCTTAGATACATTAATTGCTTTCACTTACCTCTCTGCATTTGGTAACATTAGTGTCAGAATGTTAGCTTCTTTGCCGGCTTTTTTAACTAACATTAGATATTTCTGCAAAACAGAATTGTAAAGCTTCACCTTCTCATCAGCCCCTATATCACAACTTTGTAGGATGTTTCTCATTTCCTTGTCCAGTTCACTTTCAGTTAGCACTCTTTTATTGAAAAAGAGCCATTTGATGCTGCAGCACCATATACATTTTCTGAGCGTATTCTATGTTTATACTCTAGATGCTAATAAAAGAGCCTCCAGAAAAACTCCTTTCTGTTTCAAAATAGCTTTTGTCTTTTTTAAGGATATTTTCTGTCACTTGTTTTTCTAACCAATTCTCTATGCTTCTTGAGTTGTTCAAACTGCTTGGGTGAAAGAGGCATAATACCTTTTAAAGCATTGTAAACTATTTTGGACAAAGCTTTAATTAAACTATCAGAAGAAACATTTATCAGATATTTTTTGTGATGACAAAAGGAGTAGAGTAAGGCCATCAGACGTTGCAGATTTCTGCTTATTCTGACAGAGTATGAAACCTGAACCAGAGCAGCTTCTTTAATCTTTTAATAGTGTACACGATGAGCCATTCGGGTAGAAACAGATCGGTTCTTAATCGCATTTCATCAGGGTTTTGAGTTTTGAAAGCCACTAATAGATAACCACAAGGTAACTTTGTAGCATCCTGAAAAGCTTACAAAAAGAACTTAACAGGCCCAAGATACACTTCATGGACCAAGGTAGTAGTCTGCAATTTGTCCTTGGGGTTTTCAAAAAGAGAAATATAATTGACTTTTTTTCCCCTGAATTAATACATTTTGGACCAAGTAAATGATGGACAGATTCTGGTGATGAGTGTATTTCGTGAGAAGTTTTCTGTCTCCTGTCTTTGGCTAGCCAATTCTATCAGAACATTATAATGACCAAATTTGCTTTCTCAGGAGGAAGCAGTTCATCATCTCATAAAGAATTTTGGAGGCCTTCAATAAATTTTAACTGATGATTTTAACCGACAGCTCATCGTACATTTTCTGTCAACAACTATAAAACAAAATTATATTTTGAAAAGGATGAGACACAGCATGATTCAACTGTTCCAGTATATTTTTTTACATAATAGGATTTACCAGAACAGGACACTCCTGAGATAATTTTAACGAAGGGATGCTTAAGTCTAATATCAAATTCTCTTTAACTATCCATACGGCTCTGTGGTATAGTCCTTTAGGTGAACTGTTTTGTTATACACCACTCTGATTTTCTTTCCAAATGGTCTGTTTTCTAAAGTGAAACGTTTTTATTTCTACAGATCTGATTATTGTGAACGAGTAACACTTGAGGAGGAGCTTCATGAGACATGAAACTAGTTTGGTTAGTGACTCGAGGATTACAATTTTACCCATTTTGTGGTTAATGGTTATGCCTTTCACCTTCATACATGCTTCGCCTTTTATACCTGTAAGACTTTGGATCTCCTGAAACAACTTCTGTAATACAATCATCATGATTTAACTCACTGGTGAGCTCTCCTAAATAGTCACCCAGAGAGGATTGTACTGGCCAGGCTGAGAAGTAAAAATAATCGAGTCAGCGTCATGGTATAACATCCTTTCCTTACCAGGAAAGGTATATTTTTCATCTGTAAACATCTACTGTATTTGAGCAATCTCATTGCCAATAAATTAAAAATGAGAAACATTGTACTGTTTGGAGAAAATATATTGCAAGAATTCTTCTCCATCCTTGACTAAGCTAGTGGTGAGATGGAGGGCTTACAGGCCAAATTTACCCCAAAGAGATTTTAAAAACAGCTTTGAAATGTGTCTCTTAACCAGATTTATGGTGATGTTATTGCAATTGAATTGTACACCTCATTTCTGATATTCATTAATAACAGGCAAGATAACCAGAAGACTACTGTTAACCTTTTAGATGAAGCTTGATATAGTCCGAAAACAGTTCAGAAGTATGTTTGTGGTATTGCCAAATTTCATTAACTTTTGATACTTTATAACCTATTTCCACACAGCACAAACTCCCAGTTAAAGCTCTCTCATTCTTTGTGTGACAACAATCTATAGTCTGAGTTTTCCTCAAAACGTGACAGGCAGGACTGGAAAATTGAGACCATGTGGTGGATAGACAGTGGTTTTAATCAAGCCAAAATACTGTCTGAGATCCCCAAATTTTTTCAAAATGATATGATGGCTGATTGGATACATTTATCTTTTATTAACAAGTGGATACAGACTAGTAAAATCGTAACAGTGAATCTGTTCATCGCTCCTGGCCTTATGATACAGTTTTATGGTGTTAGTATGACCACCGAATAAAGAATCACATGGATTTATACGTGGAAATAAATTGGAATGTATTAAGAAAGCTTGTAGCCTGATGTCATGTTTTTTCATTGTCTCCCATTCATGGTCTTAGATCATGTGCACACTGAGCTTAAATTTAGTCCGGAGTATTTCCATTTTGCATATAAGCATTTGATACATAACTGCACAAATCAGGCCAGTTAAAGAATGGATACTGTTTAAATCATAGTATTCTGGTAAAAGCAGCCATCAAACTCAAAGGCTGTTGGAACATCATTAACTCTTGCATATACGTGAAGAAAAAAGGAACCCTTCTTTACCTCCTCAAGTATTAGAGTGTGCTGAATGTTCAACTTTTCTGTTTCACAAAGATACATTAGCCATTGAATAGATGTGTTTGAATAGTTTTTCTGACTACAGAGGTATGCAGGCAGTTCTAAAAATTTCTACATCATTTTTACAATAAAAAGCTACCTACTCTTTAAAAATAAAAACACCATGTTTGACACTCTCATACCAGGCAAAAAAACCTTCTTCTTTTTTCATCATTATTCTCTGCACACCATAGCATTCAGGCTCAGGAATAGGGTCCAATATAATCTCAGTTTTCATCCATATTGAAAAAATAGGGGACATACCCCTTTTCACTTCAAACCCCAAGGCTTTAGGCATGACACTCAACATCATTAGCAAAAAGTCGAGCGAGTCAATAAAATGTAACTGATAACCCGAATCAGTGAAACACATCAACTTATTTCCTTGAGTGATAACCTGAGGATTCACTCCATTTTCAATCAAATGCTACATTAAAAAGTACCCATTGTAACCTTTCAAATTATGTGCTATGAAAGATTAGCCTTGATACTTGGGCCAGAGCTATCTGGCAAAGAACCGGTGTACACAGTCTTCCCATTCACAGAACCAAGATTTCTCATGCAAGGGTATACACTATACATAATTTGGAATGTGTACTCCTGTTTCTTGCTGACTTTCAAAATCATAAAACACATATTTCTCACACAATTCCACAGGCTTTAAGCTTTCTTAAAAAACTGATGCTTTTCTGCCTCAGTTTCAAGTTTTGATTTACAAACGCAACATTCCTTGGGACAATATTTATGGGGTTTTGAGGTAACATTTACTGTTTATGTTTTGCAACACCGGGGACATATTTTGCAGTGTCACAAGCTGCTTCCATATTGTTGGTCCTTTTCTTTAAATTTAGACCAAAATTTAGACACCATTTAAGATTGGGGTATTGTATAAAACAAAATTGGGACCTACAGTAATGGTTGCAATCATCACACTTGATAATGTCTTCTGGGATTGGTCTGAAGTCGGGAGAAAAACAGATACTGCAGTTTCCTTCACGGCAATGACTAAGGGTTGAGTGGTAGCCTGCATAACAGTAGTCATACAAGTATTTTACACCCAGAAAACCCTTTATATTCAGTATACCGTAATAATGGTTATCATGCAAAAATATAAAAACATTTTTTGGGTTTCAACTGCTAGAGCTTTCAAACTTTAAAAGTTTCTTATTTCTTGGGCATCTGTACCAGACCTGTCTTGGGTATGACATTAATGTGCATCCGTCCCTGCATGTAGGCCCTCCAACCTGCAGGAAAAACTTGGGAGTTGGTGGCAGAATTGGCACTCTAACCACCATAAAAAAACCTCACACTGTTCCACTCCATCTAAACTAGTTTGGTGCTGAGGTATCACCCGTTGCATGGTTGTACTCGGGTCCTAATCTGGATCCTGAGTTGGTTTGTTGTGTGGTGGGTGCAGCAATGCACTGTATCAGTGCATGCTCCTAACCTCTGTACCACACAACAATTTAAATATCTAGTAAGTTTTCAGATTAATGAACATCTACAAAGGACACAATTTCATGTTCAGATAGGCCAACCATTCTCTGGAGGTTGTATGCTTCGTGCATGTATAACTGTGAACTTTGGCTGTACCGGAGATCCATTAGGATGAGAAGACAAAAGGCAAAACAGAGCTGAATTCCCGTAATTACAAGTGTAAAAAATAATTAAATGCCTTGTTTTCTTATTGATTATTTCATGATTGAGTAGAGTGGAGACCTTGTGGGCGCTGTTAACCCCACTGCTAGATGAACAAATAATCTGTATTACTAGCATCAGAGATGCATCTGCTATTACACCGGTGTGACTCTTTAGAGGATTCTCTATCTGTTGAAGAAACTCTTCTACACTAAGATTAGCTCCAGACATCTGTTTAAAAACGCTAATGGGCAAGGAATCAGCACACAAGTCTAACTGAACAACATCATTCAGATTTAAAGTACCGGAAAAACTATCCAGAATTCCTTGCAGCATCTCATGAATACTGTTAAACATCTCCTCATAAGATTCTAGTTCATAGGTACCAGCAAAATTTAATGTGTCTTATTTCAGTATTATTAATTGACAGCATGTCGATTTGTTGAAAAATGTTCTGATTGTCATCACTAGAGGCAGTTGAGGGGCTGGCAGAAGCAGGTCTGGCTGAAACAGAGGGACCTGTCACAACAGGAACAGCTGAAGCAAAGGTGTTGAGGGGATGGCTGAAACAGGCACAACAGAGCTGCCAGTCATAACTAGTATGACTGAAACAGAGGCTGAGGATGCAGGAGGGCAAGCAAAAGCAAAGAATCAGAATCAGGCATGGCAGAAGCATAGGAGACCGAAGGGACAGCAGAAACAGAGGAGACAGAAATAATAACATGCATGGCAGAGGCTCCAGCTACAGCTAGTTTCACTGAAACCGAGGAGGCTGAAGGGATAGCAGAAACAGAAGAGCCAACAGAAACAGATACATGTGGCATGACTGAAACAGAGGAGGTTGAAGGGATAGCAAAGGAGGCAGATGATATAACAGAAGTAGAGGAGCCAGCAGAAACAACCACATTTGGCATGACTGAAACAGAGGTGGCTGAAGGGGATAGCAGAGGGGGCCAAGGGGATAGCAGAAGCAGAGGAGGCTAAAGTGGTATCTTTCAGAAGCCAAAAGGATGGCAGAAACAGGCAAAGCAGAGGCTCCAGCTATAACTCTATAACTGGTATGACTGAAACTGAGGAGGCCGAAGGGATAGCAGAAACAGAGGAGTCAGGTGAAACTGGCATGTCTAAAACAGAGGAGGCTGAAAGAACCATACTCTAAGAGGCAGAGGTGCCCATTTGAACATTCACATTATTGATCAAATATCAGTGAACCCCTTTTAACAGATTGTTTAAAGTTAACAATTCATCCTTGGTGCCTACTGTAAGCAGAGTTTCTAAAAAGCAGTCAAGCTGGTCAAAGTTAATGGGAGCCACCTGGGGAGGGCATAGTGACATGCCCTGTACGTTTGGAAGAAGGCTTATAGATAATAAGTCGCTTATGTCCTGCCTCCTCTGGGTGAAGGCATTCTGTGGTGATGAAGCCCGCTCATTCAAATGCTGTTGTCTCTAGATGTCTCTAGATGTGTAAATGTTTTGTGCAGGGATATCTTTCAAGATTAATAATATAAACAATCACTTACAGTTTAACACTTGCCAGGCTGAAATGCTTTGTACATTGATAGCTTTTGAGATTAAAAAAAAAAAACAAGCGCTTTGTGACAATGCGGGTTTGCTACATGCTCCCATCTGCTGTCCGGGAGCCCTTGAACCCATCACCGTCAATAATGTCACCGATGAGCTTAGTAGTGAGCCAAAAACAAAGCAAGGGGATGGTGCAAAAGTGTCAAGTGCTTTTATTTAAAAACAACAACAAAAACAAAGTGTTCAAAATAAAGTGCAGTGTCCAAAGTTCCAATAAATAAATATTCCATAAAATGAATTCTGAAACAAGGAAGTTAAAATCCATCAGAAAAAAACAATCCTTTAAAACAACGAGGTTAAAACACAATGCTGGAAGCAATCCTTTAAAATACAATTCAAAGCACGGTGTCTTCTACCTGGTGGCTCCCTTACTTCTCCCGTCTGGACTTCTCAATAGGGGAGTCGCCCTGCATGCAGCTGACCTTCTCTGTGCCTGCTTCATCCTTTTGGATTGCCTCACCGATCCCTGGCTCCTGTAGGCTCCTCCGAACATAGACTTGAGATTCCCCAACGACCAGGGCTTTCACGCTGGGGAAACCATGTCCCAAGTCCCAGCTCCTGCTGCCTTGCGCGGCCTTACGCAGAGAGTCTTCCGCCCTTCATCACTGGTCACTCCCACTTCATGATCACTCAGTGGGAGCGACCACTACTACTTCTCCCCAGGTGTCAGCCCAACACCCAGGCTCACTGATTAGCTGCATTCGAGCCTGCACTCGCTCGCACCGGCTTTCTCTCTCTCCCCGCTAATTCCTGCTTTCTCCTGCAACCTCCATTCGTTCCTCCTTTTTTCATCTGACTCGTGCTTCTATTTATCTAGAGGGCATGGCAGCTGTGGCAAATCAGCAGCCCCAGGAACAATCACGGATGTGGACAGTCTCTCACCTGTGCACTTAGGTGAGAAACGCCCACATCGTGAATTGCCCTGAGAACCGCTTCAGCCACACAACCACCACGACCCCTCACCAAGCCATGAGCGCGGTGATTATTTATTTTAAAACTGGCCTTTGACAGGAGCTGTAAACCCGCTATACCACATTCCACTCCCCATAAGTCACCAGTTGCACGGGAAGGCTCCACGCCACTGCCAACCCTGTGCATCTGGCAGCCCAGGTCCACAGCTCGGCCACTCTACAAACCATACTGCACTAAAATCACTAAACCAATCCCACAATAAAACCAACCCAAGCCCCCTTCATAAAAACAGGACATTAAAAGAATAAGAATTTTTAAAATTACAATAAAGCCATGAATAAATAAATGTCCATAAAAAAGCTCTGAACTTTAAAATGTCCTCCTCCGGCTTGGGTCCGTGGGTTCTTTCCAACAGTCTGGCACCAATCCCACTTGTTCCTCTGTCTCCTCTTCTGTCCTCACCACCAAATGGAACGATGTGGGTTTGTTGAGTGCTCCCATCTGCTGTCTGGAAGCCCTTGAACCCGTCACCATCGGTAATGTCACCGATGAGCTTAGCAGTGAGGCAACAACAAAGACACCGGGCATTGAATTGTATTTTAAATGATTGCTTCCTGAATTGTGCTTTAACCTCGTTATTTTTAGAAGATTTTTCTAATGGATTTTAACTTCCACGTTCAGCACTTGTTTTTATGGATTATTTATTTAATGATTTTTGAATGCACTGCACTTATTTTGAACACCTTGTTTTTGTTGTTGTTTTTAAATAAAAGCACTTGATATTTTTGACATCATCCCCTTGCTTTGTTGTTGCCTCACTGCTAAGCTCATCGGTGACATTACCGACGGTGACGGGTTCAAGGTCTCCCAGAGTCAAGTGGGGAGCGTGGAGCAAACCCGCACCATCACACGCTTACATATTTTTAGAATGAGGTGTGTTTTAATAACATTCCTTAAGACCTTTGCCTGTTTTAATATAAATGACTGGACACAGTCAAAATATTTTTAATAAGTGCTGGGTTTTTATTCAGAATGTAATCATTGCCAGCCTCTTTTTTTTCAAAAGATGTTAAGGCTTTTGCAAATTTTTAACAAGAAACTCCTGAATGTAAAATTCTTTCTTGGGATATTACTTATAATATTTATGGCTTACATAGTCCTTAGAATGACACGTGTGGTTTAATAAAATTCTCTACTACCTTTGTCTATTTTCATATGAACAATGGGACCCTTTCAAATAATTTCAATAAGTGCCATAACAAACTAGGGGCTTTATTGGTAATACAAATAGCATGAGAATTTTTTATTTTTAAATAAGGGTTATAAAGAGTTGGGTTCTTTAATCGGAATGTAAATGGTGTGAAAACATTTTTTACTAACGGCTATAAAGAACCAGGAGCTTCATTCAGAATGTAAACAGCATAAGAACATATTTTTACTAAGGTTCATAAAGAGCCGGGGGCTTCATTTGGAGTTTAACACTAGAATTACCAGAGCCTACGAAAAAACTCGTAATTCAGTCCCACCTTAAATTGCTTCTTAAATCCCTTCACACCTCTCCGCCAGCGTCCTTTGTCCTCTAAATGTGCTGATATAGAGAAGCTAGGAGCAGCTGGCTATTCCATCCCCCCACCAATTTAGAACGTGCACGAACTTCTCTCAGCTCATGCCTTGATTGAGTATCTGGGAGTGAAGTTGAGTTTTAGAGTGGAAATAATAGATCGTTATTTGGAACACACGCATTTCATGTCTGTTCCGTTTCTGCAGTAATCTGTGTAAACACATTGTTAAAACAGAAACGTTTTTTATATTCTAGTAGTAGATGACAAAATGTAGGCATAAACTATATAATGTATGAAGCCTGAAGTCCAAATATCAAAGAAACATTTTCACAAAAGGTACCATTATAACACAACAATTGCGCTTTTATTCAAAAATATAACTGCAGAAACAAAAAACCGCCTTAACATGCGACATTGACAGCAGTTTATTATAATTGCCTCCGTGGTGCAATAGAATCACTTCTCGCCTTGGAATCAAAAGGTCGCGAGTTCAATCCTGCACCACTCCGTTTTGAGAAGTAAACTGCTCTTAGTCTTACTATTTTAGAATAAAAGCATACATTTGATTTCAGTCTGTAACAGCCGGTGCAATTTATGATCCTTGTAAAGGTTAGCTTTTTTTTTTTTTAATTCACTTTTCATTCTCTCAGTCGTGCTCAGAATCAATCCATACAACCCCATCTGACACGGCTGTTTTCACTAAAGACGCGCTAAAGCTCTGCAGTGTACCACGATGCATACTAACGACCTCCCCCCCCGCAAAACCGGGTTCTGCCTTCTTCGTATCTCACCGTCACTTGATTTTCTTTTTATTCAGTTTTATTGAGTGTTCCTGCCAGTCCCCGCATGTTGCTGTATGCTGTTTCTTTTGTACTCCAGGACATGCAGAGGAGAGAATGGTAAAGAGCAGTAACTTCGGCGCTATATGCAATCATCAGACACTCCCCATCTGCCCGTTGTTTTGTTATACTTTTACACCAACATATGTTCCTGTGTTTGAGCATGCTCAAATGGGCATGCTCAAAAAATACACGTGTAATGCCACGAAAAGTGCACGCAGACACTTCATTTCGCAAACAAAACAAGTGCACTTTTATTCAAGACTACCTGTATAACCGAAGAAAAAAGAAAGCAAGTTACAGTAGGCGATTGATACGACAGCTTGCATGGTGCAATGCTAAGAAGTACTGATTTTCATTCCATGCTATATAAAATCATCACATTCAAATATTAACAGTTCCCACACACCCAAGGACCGTCCTTCCTACATTTACGACACGTGTACTTGTTGCAGTGCACACACCTCTCTGTGCTATGGTTCCTATTACACTGAATGAGCACCTGACACTGTACTTTCTTCCCTGGGGGAAGGTCCCACATCAGAGAGTTTCCAGTTACTGCATAAATTCACACCCGATCTGACGCGGTTTGTTTTCAAATAATATTGCATTAGTGCGATGATATTTTCACATATATTGTCTCTTTCTTTCAGGTGTGTAATAGAAACCACAGCATAGAGAGAAGTGTGTACATTGCTTCTTACAGGAAAAGGCGATGGAAAAAGTACACTTGAATAAAAGTGCACTTTTGTTATACTTTTACACCAACATATGTTCCTGTGTTTGAGCGACACAGGCAGATGGGGAGTGTCTGATTATTGCATATAGCGCTGAAGTTACTGCTCTTTACCATTCTTTCCTTTGCATGTCCTGGAGTACAAAAGAAACAGCATACAGCAACATGCGGGGACTGGCAGGAACACTCAATAAAACTGAATAAAAAGAAAATCAAGTGACGGTGAGATACAAAGAAGGCAGAACTCGGTTTTGCTTGGGGGGGGGGGGGTCGTT
>JANRMT010062813.1:117179390-117227376 GCA_026402145.1 Polypterus bichir lapradei
CGTTAGTATGCATCGTGGTACACTGCAAAGCTATAGCGCGTCTTTAGTGAAAACAGCCGTGTCAGATGGGGTTGTATGGATTGATTCTGAACGCGACTGAGAGAATGTAAAGTGAATTAAAAAAAAAAAGCTAAACTTTACAAGGATCATAAATTGCACCGGCTGTTACAGACTGAAATCAAATGTATGCTTTTATTCTAAAATAGTAAGACTAAGAGCAGTTTACTTCTCAAAACAGAGTGCTGCAGGATCGAACTCGTGACCTTTTGATTCCAAGGCGAGAAGTGATTCTATTGCACCACGGAGGCAGTTATAATAAACTGCTGTCAATGTCGCATGTTAAGGCGGCTTTTTGTTTCTGCAGTTATATTTTTGAATAAAAGCGCAATTGTTGTGTTATAATGGTACCTTTTGTGAAAATATATTTGGACTTCAGGCTTCATACATTATATAGTTTATGCCTACATTTTGTCATCTACTACTAGAATATAAAAAACGTTTCTGTTTTAACAATGTGTTTACACAGATCACTGTAGAAACGGAACAGACATGAAATGCGTGTGTTCCAAATAACGATCTATTATTTCCACTCTAAAACTCCACTTCACTCCCAGATACTCAATCAAGGCATGAGCTGAGAGAAGTTCGTGCACGTTCTAAATTGGTGGGGGATGGAATAGCCGGCTGTTCCTAGCTTCTCTTTATCAGCACATTTAGAGGACAAAGGACGCTGGCGGAGAGGTGTGAAGAGATTTAAAAAGCAATTTAAGGTGGGACGGAATTACGAGTTTTTTCGTAGGCTCTGGTAATTCTAGTGTTAAATGGAGGGAGCACATTTTTTCAAAAGATTTTAAGGCTTTTACTAATTTTAACAAGAATCTCCTTGGGATATAGAATTTTATTTCTTATGATATTTTAAAAGAAACATACATACTGTCAGGGATGCCAGGGGCGACGACCCGGCCGGGATGCCTTGAGGAACCGGAAGTGGGCATACGCCCATCTGGGATCACGTGGGGGCTGCCACCCTGGTTGCTTTGGGGGCCATGGGTAGAGGGCTTGGAAGCCCAACCCTGTAGGGGCCTGTGGTCACCGCCAGGGGGCGCCCCGATGCCTTGGGAACCCTGGACCTCAGCACTTCCGCCACACCAGGAAGTGCTGGGGGGAAGAGAAGCAGGGACACGTGGAGAGCTTCCGGGAGAACAGCCGGCACTTCCGCCACACTGGGGTGTGTCAGCAGGAGATTGCCGAGGAGCACCTGGAACTCATCCGGGTGAGGATAAAAGGGGCCGCCTCCCTTCATTTGGGGTGAGAGTCGGGAGCGGAGTGGACTGAGCCTACTGGAGGAGGCAAGGAGGCGGCCTGAAGAAGGAAGTAAGGCACTGTGGCCAGGACTTTGGGGGTTTGTGTGGCACTAAACTATAAATAAATTGTAAATAAACGTGTTTGTGGGTGACATGAACGTGTCCGCCTGTCTGTGTCTGGGCCAGTCTCCACAATGGCGGCCAACGTGGGGCGATCCGTCTGTTACAAGACGGGGACCCCTAAATAAATATTTTTTGGACGGCCCGGCGCAGCAGGTGTGCCCACACCCGTGCCCCGGGTGCGGCGTGCCCACAATCCCGGGACAAGGAGTCGCCCAGTAGACCGCTGCCGGACCGCGGAGGACTGATGTTCACCTGGTGCGGGAGAAAGACAAAGGCCATGGCAAGAGTGCAGTGGGCTCCGACAAGCGTGCCGGTGCTGGAGGCGCCCGTGACGGCGTGTCGCCCAGTGAAGCCATGCCTGGGACGTTTCCTCGTGCAGACGGGATCCGGGAGGTAAGTTCCCTGCTTGTCGGCAACCGGCCCTGTGGGGCCGAGTGTGTTCTTTATTTACAGAGCAGGGGCTGCCCAGATCCGCGTCAGTGGCAGGGGCATGTCGGTTTGCGGGGCTCCAGCGGCACGGCAGCAGCTACAAGAGCTGCGGAAAGGGAGCTGCTGCCGCTCGGGAAAGCTCAAAAAGGCCACCGCACCAGGAAGAGGAGAGCAAAGTCCCACCCGCTGACAGGCACGGGATTGGCCGGTGTGTCTTGTGTGCCCGCCAATGACTGTATAGAGGCGGGACCAAGGAATGTCCGTCTCGTGCCCGGGAGAGACCCAATTGGGCCAAAGGAAGAGGCCCACAGGAAGTCGCCGGCGTGTGTTGCTGACAGACAGGTGAGCTCACCGTCGGCTAACTTCCTGTCTTTGCCGGCTGCTCTGCATGAGCTGAAGGCCTGCCTTCAGCCTGCGGAGCAGCGGTTGTCGCAGGTGCTACGTGCCCTCCGGGCAGAGCTGCGAGTCCTGGAGATGAAGGTGGTTGCGTCTATCGAAGAGCTCTTGATGGCGATCAGACGGCGCGACGCTGGATGCTTCAGCTGGAGGTGTACGGCGGGGAAGGTGAGTACAGCCGTTCCCGTACAGCATGAAGGAAGGTCTGCTGAAAACGGCTGTGATTCCAACAATCAGCATCAAGTAAGCAGTCCTCCGACAGTGGATGCGGCGCAGGGGGCTGTACGCGCGATGAGGGGAGAGACAGCGAGAGGGCTGGCAGGACACGGGCTGTTGAGTGCCCTAGGTCCTAGCGCCCTCCGCCCCGAGTCGGCAGCAGTCTCACGCCGCTCTACAGGGACGCAGACGGGAGGAGTCTCTTTCTCTGCAATAAGGAGACTCAGACCGTCAGGGCATCCCAGAGCGACAGGAGGAATCGAGGGGTGAATGCCGGTTCCTCCGATAGGATGGGACGTGGTGCTGGGTGCACACGTCCGAGTGCTGGCTGCCCTCTGCGGGGGGAGAGGGAACCCATAAAGTCAGCGAGGAGGAAAGGTCTGCAGGCGGTCCCATCTAATCCACCGACAGGAGGGACACGGAACCCACGGAGGGGGTGTAGAACAGGCAAGTGTCGGGGTGCCGGTCGGAGGGGGGAACGCTGCCAGTGCGCGGCACAGAGAGACGCTGGGGAAGGGTGTCCAGGCAGCGGTTCTGCCCCTTTGTTTCTGTTTATTGCAGGACCGGACCCCGGACAAGCAGTAGGACCCGCTTCGTTGGGAACCTGCCCTCCGGAGATGGGCCGTCTGCTGGAAAGACTCTCCGCTGGCGTGCGGGTGCCGCCACGGCTAGAGGAGACTACAAGGGAGCGAGTGGCTCCAACCAAAGGGGCGCGAAAACCTCGGAGGGGGTGCCGAAGGAGTGGGCACCGGGGTGACGGTAAGAGGGGGAAGCGCAGCCAGTGCGAGGCACAGGAGGGCACCAAGTGGTTGTGTTCAGGTGGCGTCTCTGCTCCTATCCCTGTTAGGAGAACAGGGCCGGACCTCGGCTGCCCAGGTGTAGGACCCACTTCGGGGGTAAGCTGCCCTCTTGGGACGGGTCACTCCTCCCGAGTGGTCTTCACTGGCTGTGGGGCAGTGTCAGGGATGCCAGGGGTGACGACCTGGCCAGAATGCCTTGAGGGACCGGAAGTGGGCGTGCGCCCATCTGGGATCACTTGGGGGCCGCCACCCTAGTTGCTTTGGGGGCCACGGGTAGAGGGCTTGGAAACCCAACCCTGTAGGGGCCCGTGGTCACCGCCAGGGGCCGTCCTGATGCCTTGGGAACCCTGGACCTCAGCACTTCTGCCACACCAGGAAGTGCTGGGGGGAAGAGAAGCAGGGACACCCGGAGAGCTTCTGGGAGAACAGCCGGCACTTCCGCCACACTGGGGCGTGTCAGCGGGAGATTGCCGGGGAGCACCTAGAGCTCATCCGGGTGCGGATAAAAGGGGCTGCCTCCCTTCATTCGGGGCGAGAGTCGGGAGCGGAGTGGACTGAGCCTACTGGAGGAGGCAAGGAGGCGGCCTGAAGAAGGAAGTAAGGCATTGTGGCCAGGACTTTGGGGACTTTGGGGGTTTGTGTGGCACTGAACTATAAATAATTTGTAAATAAACGTGTTTGTGGGTGACATGAACATATCTGCCTGTCTGTGTCTGGGCCAGTCTCCACAATACATACACTTACACTTATCGTTAAAGACTTAAATATATCTTTTTTTAAAAATGTGTTACAGCTTTCATCATTAAAATAACTTCCTTGGCATATTTGCAATGTTCTTTGAAACGATCACTTAGTTTAATGCATATTTTGTTTTATGAGTTTTAAAGGAAACCTTTATTCATTATTTTAATATTTGTTTTCAAACCCACTGAATGGTGTATAACGTGTTTTGAGAAAATGTGTGGCTTTCATCAGTACAAAAACATTTCCTGCGGATATTTCCTATGATAAATAAGCTTTACCTTCTTTTTATGAGTTTTTGATATCTTTAATGGTTAATGGTAAAGTATGCCTGTATATTAGAAGATTACTTTAATCATATGATTCTAAATTTAGGAGACACATATTTCCGTACTCATTTAAAAAAAAAAAATTAAAAAGCTTGAATAGATGTATGTTTGATTAAGGCTTCCTGAGTCTTGAAATTCCTAAATGATTCACGACTGTTTGATTTAACAGTTGCAGAGTGTTGTGTGTAGATGGGTGCAAAATTGGCTCAAACAAAAGAAGCAGAAGGTTACAGCGTAAGGAATCCTATCAGAATTGCCTGATGTACAGAGTGGTGTTCCATAGGGATCAGTGCTATTGCTGCTAATGATTTTCATAGGGATATAAGTAACAAGCTGGTTAAATTTGCAGAAGATACCAAGATAGGTGGATTGGCAGATAACATAGAATCTGTTGAATCATTACATAGGGACTCGGACAGCATACACGCTCGGCCAGATTTGTAGAAAATTAAATTTAGTGTAATTGTAAAGTATTACAGGTAGAAGTAAAAATGTTAGGTTGGAATACACAATGAGCAGTCTGAAAATTAAAGGTACATCTTATGAGAGGTTTTTAGAAGCCAATAAGAACAAAGAGGGACTAAGCTTATTCCAGTGCTAGAAGGGATGAATTATTATGAAAGATTAAAATAGCTGAGCCTTTTCAGTTTAAGCAAAAGAAGATTAGGTGAAGACATGACTGAAGTGTTTAAAACTATCAAGAGAATTAGTACAGTGGATCAAGACTGATGATTTAACATTACTTCAGCAAGATAAGAAAGACACAATTTATTGGTAAATTTCACACAAACAACTTTTTATTTACACATAAAAACAACAGACACATTGAATAAGTTACTAAGTAGTGTGGTAGACATTAGGACTTTAAGGGCTTTGAAAACTAGACTTGATGTTATTTTGGAAGAATTACATGGCTAGGACTAATGAGCTGTTTTATTGTTCTAATTCGAAGTGCCAAAGATTCCAGTTTCAGAAAACAGACCTTTGATGTTCCTGAAGTATATTTATAAGAACACTGGAAGCATTTATGTTTGCTTCTCTATTTAATGTGGCTGTCATAGTATCACAGAAGTCATGGCTCAAACTGGAAGTACCAAAGTAAATATGACCAAATAAAGCTTGTTTCTTTAGCTGCTTGGCATGACACTGCCTTTTAGCTGAAATGGATAGAAAATGATGTCACAATAAAATAAAAAATGAGAATATCCATAGTTTACATTTAAGGATATAGAAAAACAAAAAATTCAAACCAGCTACAACAGTTTTTAAAGAGGAAAGCTCCAATTTAGATCTTAACAATTTGAAATTCAAGGATAATCTAAAAATCAGTTAGGGTTAGTTTACTTTAGCACCTGGACAAGGTATAAAAAAGCCAGCTGAAGACCTTCATGAAGTTGACACATCTGTGTCTAAACTCCACACCATTGTTTGGATCATTGAGGCATTAGTACTAACCAATATGCTACAGCACTAACAAAATCTACAAACGTACTCTAATATAAAATGCCTGTTTGATCCTTATGGGTTTTATTACTCCTTTCAGTTTAATTTGTGAATAAAGGAAACTTTCCCTAGAGTTCCATGACTAATGATAGCTGGACAATGCACGTTTGTCCTCGGACACGTCTATGTTCTTAATCAGTGGTAGCAGTACATTCTACATGTGTACCACCAAATACCAGCTACTATGAGCCTTACTGTAGCTCCAGACAGTGCACTCGTCTGCCTAGTTCTGTCTTTTCATCTTCAATCTGTTGTAGATCCACATTGAAATAATCAGGATCATACATATTAGGTTTATCAACAAGACTAAAACTTTCCTTATCTTCATAGTAAGACACAGAAATAGAATGGCCATATAGTTGGTATAAAGTAAGATTATGTGTATATATATATCTTATTAAGATATATGTCTAAACCCTTAACAATTACACCAGAAAATCATCCTATCCTTTGTGCTTAAAATTGTCATCAAAATGTTATTGCAACTGCAGTATTTGTGATGTTAGCTACCAGTAACTACACCCGGGAACTGAAAGGCTGCAAAGCAGGGAGACAGCTAAGTGTACAGGAGAGCTGGAAATTCATTAAAACCAAGGAGTCTCATAAAAAGATAGATAAAATAAAAAGTTATGAAAAATATATGTATACAGACACTTCCTGTATATAAAGCATCTTAACACCTGAATCATGCTGCTTTGGTGCTCCACTGATGGACATTTATATAAAATATAATGATGCATCCTTAACACATCTTAATGACAATCATAAAATTTCATTATACAGCAGAGAGCGAGTTTTCTGTCAGCTGTAGCATAAAGTATCATTTTAAAGACATTGCAACATATTTCAACCATACCTTTCCAGATTGGAAACTCTTTTTACCAGATCTGTATATCGCAGATGCATTCATTTTGGGAAAGGTGAGGAAATCACATTGTAATTTATCTGCTGTATTTTTTCCACCTGCTGGTTTTATTGAAAAAGTATCAACTTTCTATGGATTAGTTCTGAAGCATGGCATGTTTGCAATACCCTTTGTTTTAGAAACATTTGTTTGATTCCATTGGCTTTTGTATATTCCATATAATAAGTCCTTTCTCAAGTACTAAATTAGAAGATGGGCAGGAGCCATGGCTGACTTTGAGATCATCCTTAAATTTCAAGGTGTTATAATCTAACTTAAAACCTTTCTTGTAGCAGGTTCAAATTTTATCACTTCATTATGTCTTTCTACAGAGAGTGTCATTCTAATGGGCAAAATTAATTTACTCTTTTTTCCTAGCATAATTATTTCTGATTTTAATTAATTCCTGTTTTTTTTTCAATTTTGTTCATTCTCTTATTTATGAATAAGGAAATATTTTGGATTTAATTATTGCAACAAATATGAATCTATCATCATTTTCTACTACACGGTATAATTTTTGTACATAAACTTCTTTCTTTTTGGTCATGGAAGAAACATTTATCAATGTCTGCTAATGAGGCCTCAAATTTTGTTTAGTGTACTGATGTAAACTAGTGTCTTGACTTTTGTAATATAACTTTAAGTCATATATTAGACAGAACTGCTCATGTTAAATTCTAAGCATTCTCCTTAGTTCATAAGTAAAATCAAAGGAATAAAATAAGATGTGCATAAAGCTGAAAAGGAATTTGTATAATTGGGTCATCACATTCTCACCAAGTTCATGATTGGTTTGATCTACTCATGCACCTTAAGCTTATAACACACACAATCATGCACACGCAGACATACACAAACACATACATACACACACAGATTATAACAACACAATTACTTGTGAATGTTGCCTACACTGCCAGTGACTCTTTTAGTACTACACATAGAATCCTATCCACATAAGTACATATGAGTAATGCCTATACTGCCACTCACTCTCTAGTGCTCCACATATGGACTCACTATTTTAGGCATAAACATATAGATGTCCACAGATATAACCCAGACCTAAATTGCTACTTTGGTCCCCAGACATATACTAGAAACATGAAGGCTAATACATCATTTGGTTATACAGTATGCCTCTGTATCCAAGAGCTAGCTCCCTTGTTAGAATAAGTTATTTTGTAATTGCAGCATGTTACATAACCCAAAACTATATAGGTATAATATAAAAAGGCGATAACCCTCCCTTAGTGATACGGTGGTAAGTAATCACATAGGAAAAATAACTTTGCTTTCTTTAATGAAGGATTACAGACGAGGAAGCCATGACAAAATCCCATTTCGGGAATGGGAGCCCGATGTATAGAGTCTACCATTTTCATTGCTGCGTTGGAAGGATTTTCTGGATCGGATGACGATATCTCCCATCTGTCCATTGGCTTCAAAGGTGTGCCGAACAATGCTCCAAAGCTTCATACTCTTTCTCCATGTGCAGGCCCCCACTTAGGTGAATAATACAATTCCCAACAAGGTAAAGAGAGGATACAATTTCACGCTGAGTTTGACACACAGAAATAGTGCACGTTGCCCATTTCGCAGCTGTCCTTAACTTGTCTTAAAATGCTTTCCAAGCAGTTCTTATATGGTGAACCTCTGTGTACTAAATCTGCCATTGTGTTAGCTGTACATGTGAGTAGAAAGAAAAGTAGATTTTAAATATTTGCACAGAGCACAGTGACATATTAAACTTATATTCTGATTACATATACCACCCTTTGTCACTGTATCTGTGACAAAAACAATCCTTGAAGGTCTTATCCACAAGGCAAAAGGTACTCGATCCCCCTTCACAGTGTAGACAGCTCCTCAAGAACATTTGTTGAAATGTGAGGTGTAGTGACAATATAGCTCCTGTTTCATTCATCTAATATACAAGCATGAATAAATATTTAACAATAAGTTACAATACAATTGGACAAACAATTACATTTAACATAGTGTTACTAAATAATGATCACTAAATTCCACCAGTGGTGTAGGTGGAGATGTCCTTAATTTTCTTCTGCAGAGATAAATATATTCTTTCTCCTGTTATTGTCTTTCATTACTTACATAGTCAGTGTTGCAACTGAATATTACTGGGCCCGTCCAGTGGGTACCATCGCCTCAGATTAAATGATGAATCTATACTGTATAGCACCTTGGCAGTCTTTACTATTCTTTGGCACTTATAACATTTCTAACTACAGTATGTTGATATATGTGCCCACCCTTTGGTGTATGATCCCTTGAAATGGGTTATACTAATTGTAACACAAATCAGATGCTATTCCAGATCTATTGCTATGATTATTAATAATTGTTCTTTACCAGTATTATTGCATAATTTGTACACTATCTTTAATCCTCCCCAACTTCACTATGGGATGCTCTGCTCCCTTTCAGTTTACAATTTAGCATCATTGGTGGTAAATTATACATATCTTCATACCCTTGAGCCCCTCTTTATCACTATCAAATATTTTCCTAAACTTATTATATACATGCCTTGTCCAACCCAGTTGCTTTTAAGACAAAGTCTATTGCTTGGTGGCTTTCCAGATCACTCCAAACAAATGTGTGACTGGTACAGGAAATAAATATAGTCTTTGCCATTACTGGAACAGAAACTAAACAGTGTGATTGCCATTAGAGAGCCAATGAGATGTTCACATAGCGACTTTCCATTTAGCAGAGGAACACTTCACTTCAGTCTTTCCTTGGATGCAGCAGTCACTCATGGGAGTCCTTGCATTCAACAGCTGTCATCTCATCTCTTTACTTCAGTGGCATTTTACAGTCTGTGTTAAAGTCCATAAAAACTTTGTTTCTGCAACAAATATATACACAACCATATCATGGCATCAGATTTACTTAGCTGGACTTATAATCTTTGTTTGATTCTGCACTTCTTCCTCTCTGGATAAGCAACTTATTTCTTCACCAGCTATTATCAGGTATGTGCAGCAGACCAAGAGTCATTAGTACAGTACAGTCACTTTAAGTCTTCATTCGTAGAACACCACCTTTTCTTCACTGATAAAGAACCACCACTGAGTTGGAGAGGTCTGAACAACCACTAAATTGAATGGCCAAACTAAAATACTTGCTATGCAAAAGGAAGAAGGGTGAAGGGTAGAGCAAATACATAACATAAAACAATGCTTTATCAAACATATGTATAATACAATACACAGCACTATTAATGGACATCCTAGACTCTCAGTTCCCAGTCGTATATCATCTATACTAATAAAAGGCAAAGCCCTCACTCACTCACTCACTCACTCACTCACTCACTCACTCACTCATCACTAATTCTCCATCTTCCCGTGTAGGTAGAAGGCTGAAATTTGGCAGGCTCATTCCTTACAGCTTACTTACAAAAGTTGGGCAGGTTTCATTTTGAAATTCTACGCGTAATGGTCATAACTGGAACCTATTTGTTCGTCCATAGACTATAATAGACTTCTGCTCGATGCCTGTGGGAGGCGGAATTACGCCTCCCACGTAATTTAGTGCCTGCCCATATAAGGCCGTCCGTCAGTGGCAATCCAATAGAAACACTGCCGCTAAATATTCACGGGTGAAGGACTGTGCTTAAGCAGAGGAAGATGAGATGGTCAGGGTGGTGTTTGGCACAAACTCGGCGAAACTGCAAGAGAAACTTTTAAGTGCCGGGTCTTAGCTAACATAATACAGCTGTGGACATCGCACGAGATGGCACCAGCACAGCTAAGAAGCTTCGATGCATGTACACCGAGCGGCTCACGTGAAATGACGCAGAGCACAGACAAAAAGCAACAGTTCCAAAGAGTGCTGAACAAAAACCGAATTACACAATTGATAAGGCAGCAAAAAAATATGAAGCGTGTGATACATACAAGCATATTCATAAGTGCAGCTACTGCAGAAACAAAGCACACGGTGGAAAAAGTCAATGTCACGCTAAAGGAAGACAGTGTAAAAAAAAACCCGTGCATGTGAACACAACACATCCTACAAATACGAACCTGATTGAAAGAAATAATGATAATCAAATCCTTGATGACAGCAACACTCATAACAGTCACAAAACAATTACTGTATATTGACAATCATGTTACGTTATTTTTAAAATGTGCCCTTTTCTTTTTCATAACTTCTTTAACACAGTACTTCTCCGCTGCGAAGCGCGGATATATATATATATATATATATATATATATATATATGAATAAATGAATATATACAGTAATCCCTCGCTATATCGCGCTTCGACTTTTGCGGCTTCACTCTATCGCGGATTTTAAATGTAAGCATATCTAAATATATATCACAGATTTTTCGTTGGTTCGCAGATTTCTGCGGACAATGGTTCTTTTAATTTATGGTACATGCTTCCTCAGTTTGTTTGCCCAGTTGATTTCATACAAGGGACGCTATTGGCAGATGGCTTAGAAGCTACCCAGTCAGAGCATGTATTACATATTAACTAAAACTCCTCAATGCTATAAGATATGCTTCCCGCGCGGTGCTTGATTGTTTGCTTGTCTCTGCCTCTATCTCACCCTCTCTGACATTCTCTGCGCCTGATGGAGGGGGTGTGAGCAGAGGTGCTGTTTGCACAGAAGCTGTTTGCCTAGTGGATACAGACGCATCTCTAAGAAATGCCGCTTTATCGCGGTGCTTCCAAAAGCACACTTATTGATTTTTTGATCGTTTGCTTTAATCTCGCTCTCTCTCTCTCTGACGTTCTCTGCGCCTGATGGAGGAGATGTGAGCAGAGGGGCTGTTTGCACAGAGGCTGTTTGCTTAGAAGATAAAGATACGGACGCTCCCATAAAAAATGTCGCTTTATCGCGGTGGGGCATACTTAAAAGCACAGAAGCTCGAATTGATTTTTTGATTGTTTGCTTTTCTTTGCGAGCGCTCTCTCTCTCTCTCTCTCTCTCTCTCTCTCTGAAATTCTCTGCTCCCGAAGAGAAGATATGTTTGTATTCTTTTAATTGTGAGAAAGAACTGTCATCTCTGTCTTGTCATGGAGCACAGTTTAAACTTTTGACTAAAGGGTGTTATTTCATGTCTAGAGGGCTCTAATAATGTTAACAGTGTGGGATAGTTTATAAGGGCTTAAAATATATAAAAATAACTATACAAACATATGGTTTCTACTTCGTGGATTTTCATCTATCGCGGGGGGTTCTGGAACGCAACCCCCGCGATCGAGGAGGGATTACTGTATATATATATATGAATAATGGATACTTTATTCGCAATCAATGATTGTTTTGGTAAAGCCATACTCAGTGTATTCATTAGATGAACGGTAAAAAAGTAAGATTGAGTGGAGGGTCACTTATTGAGGCACGCAGGCGAAACCACAATAGCACGCGGGCTCGATGCGTCGGTGCGCGTCAACTCGATCTGAATTGCGCGATCACATTCGAGAAAATATATCTTTTCAAGTTCTATTTAGTCGACACAAATATCTTTGGTTGGAATGTAAGGCGAATTTACTCTTTACATTTGTATGGTGAAGAAAAATTTATGCAATGATGACTAAATTTAACTATATAAAGTAAAAACTTGAATATATAAAGTCAGCGCTGGAATATATAAAGTCATAACTTGAATATATAAAGTCACTAGCAAAATACCCGCGCTTCGCAGCGGCGAAGTACTGCCTTAAAATTTTTATTAAGAAGACAATTAAACCTTTTTAAAACTGAGGGAAAATATACCAATAATTATTTGTTAAGGATCTCTTTGTATGCCACGTTGTCAGTTCGGCCCTCCAGTTGTAATATGACCAAGCTGTAGCTGTGCGCTGAGCTTACTCTTGAGCATGCAACGTACAGTTGGCCATGTGAACAGTAATCTTGTTTAAAATCTCACAGCTTGGATTGCTGCTGTCATAATCGGTTTGAGTTTCATTGTTTGTTTCAATTACGACAGTATTTGTAGGACTTGTGTTGAAGAGACATTCGGCATCTGTCAAGCGTTGTAAGTATACAACCAGTTTCATTGATAACTTCACATCCAGCTTTTGAGAGTTTAAACATTTCTAAACATCAAAGTGTCCACTACTGAAATCGTCACCTGTGAATCTAAGATGTTTAAGAGGCATTGGCGGTTGTCCAAAGGTGTAAAATATTTGGCCATTTCGGTACACTTAAGCATTTCACTCTTCTAGTGCTCCTGTGTAGTATAATTATCTCCTGTACCGTCATCAGTCCACACCTTGAACATGTCCCAGTCATTCAATACATAAGACACAATGTTCCTCCGGATATCAAGAGTGAGCCTGATATGGCCGTGCAATATGTAAAAAAGAGAATGGAAAAGGCAGGTGCCATCTCCGGGCATGGAAACCACTTGGTAAATGACAGTTCTTTGATCGATGGTGATCACCTCGATAGACATGTTAATGGGGGTACGTTTGGAATGATAAAGGAAATGGGTACCTGAACAATGTAAAGTAAGTCTAAAATACCTACACAATAACTATAATCGTAATAAATGAACAATAAAACAGCGGAGAAGCCGTGGATTAAATAAAAAGGCTGTAGTTATCAGCAGGGAGACGTGAATACCGTGGCGAAACAAGGAAGGGAATGTAGAGACTGGAGCGACAGACGGCCTTATATAGGCAGGCAGCCAACAACGTGGGAGGCGTTGGGATGAGGGACCCAACGCCGCCTCACACGGTGATCGAGCTGCAGGCTATGGACGTATATATGTACGTAAGTAGGATTCAGTTAGCGTTGGGAACCCGCGTACCAAATTTCTTGAAGATGGGCCCATAAGTAACAAAGACCGTTGAAAAGTTCAATATGACGGCCGACAGTGGCATCATATCACCGAAATAAGTACCAAATTTCAGCCTTCTACCTACACGGGAAGTTGGAGAATTAGTGACGTTGGAAAGTTCAATATGGCAGCTGACAGTGGCGTCACACCACCGAAATAAGTACGTACATTGGTTTCGGTTAACGCAGGGAAGCCACCTACCAAATTTTGTGAAGATGGGGCCATGAATAAGAAAGTTCAACATGGCGGACGCTGTTGACCGTTATGCGTAGAATTTCGAAATGAAACCTGCTTAACTTTTGTAAGTAAGCTGTAAGGAATGAGCCTGCCAAATTTCAGCCTTCTACCTACACGGGAAGTTGGAGAATTAGTGATGTTTGGAAAATTCAATATGGCGGCCGACAGTGGCATCATACCACCGAAATAAGTACGTACATCGGTTTTGGTTAACGTAGGGAAGCCACCTACCAAATTTCTTGAAGATGGGGTCAGCCTTCTACTTACACAAGAAGTTGGAAAATTAGTGACGTTGGAAAGTTCAATATGGCGGCCGACAGTGGCGTCATACCATCGAAATAAGTAAGTAAATCGGTTTCGGTTAGCGCAGGAAATCCGCCTACCAAATTTCGTGAAGATGGGGCCATAAATAAGAAAGTTCAACATGGCGGACGTTGTCGACCGTTATCGACTGTTATGACCGTTACGTGTAGAATTTCTAAATGAAAACTGCTTAACTTTTGTAAGTAAGCTGTAAGGAATGAGCCTGCCAAATTTCAGCCTTCTACCTACACGGGAAGTTGTAGAATTAGTGATGTTGTAAAGTTCAATATGGCGGCTGACAGTGGCGTCATACCACCAAAATAAGTATGTACATTGGTTTCGGTTAGCGCAGGGGAGCCGCCTACCAAATTTCGTGAAGACGGGGCCATGAATAAGAAAGTTCAACATGGCGGACATTGTGAAAATTAGTGACGTTGGAAAGTTCAATATGGCGGCCGACAATGGCGTCATACCATCGAAATAAGTACATACGCCGGTTTCGGTTAGCGCAGGGAATCCGCCTACCAAATTTCGTGAAGATGGGGCCATAAATAAGAAAGTTCAACATGGCGGACGTTGTCGACCGTTATCGACCGTTATGACCGTTACGTGTAGAATTTCGAAAATAAACCTGCTTAAGTTTTGTAAGTAAGCTGTAAGGAATGAGCCTGCCAAATTTCAGCATTCTACTTAGTCGGGAAGTTGGAGAATTAGTGACATTGGAAAGTTCAATATGGCGGCTGACAGTGGCGTCATACCACCGAAATAAGTATGTACATTGGTTTCGGTTAGCGCAGGGAAGCCGCCTACCGAATTTCATGAAGATGGGGCCATGAATAAGAAAGTTCAACATGGCGGACATTGTTGACCGTTACGCGTAGAATTTCGAAATGAAACCTGCTTAACTTTTGTAAGTAAGCTGTAAGGAATGACCCTGCCAAATTTCAGCCTTCTACCTACACGGGAAGTTGGAGAATTAGTGATGTTTGGAAAATTCAATATGGCGGCCGACAGTGGCGTCATACCACCGAAATAAGTATGTACATCGGTTTCGGTTAGCGCAGGGAAGCCACCTACCAAATTTCGTGAAGATGGGGTCAGCCTTCTACCTACATGGGAAGTTGGAAAATTAGTGACGTTGGAAAGTTCAATATGGCGGCCGATAGTGGCGTCATACCATCAAAATAAGTACATACATCGGTTTCGGTTAGTGCAGGGAAGCTGCCTACCAAATTTCCTGAAGATGGTGCCATAAATAAGAAAGTTCAACATGGCTGACGTTGTCGACCGTTATCGACCGTTACGTGTAGAATTTCTAAATGAAACCTGCTTAACTTTTGTAAGTGAGCTGTAAGGAATGAGCCTGCCAAATTTCAGCCTTCTACCTACACGGGAAGTTGGAGAATTAGTGATGAGTGAGTGAGTCAGTGAGTGAGTCAGTCAGTCAGTGAGGGCTTTGCCTTTTATTAGTATAGATTTCCAAATATATAAAGTCAAAACCCGAGTATATAAAGACGGCGTTGGAATATTTAAAGTTAAAACTTGAATATATAAAGTCAGCGTCGGAATATATAAAGTAAGCGCTGGAATATATAAAGTCAAAACTTCAATATATAAAGTCAGCGTCAGATTATACAAAGTCAGCGCTGGAATATCCATCCATTTCCCAACCTGTTGAATCCGACCACAGGGTCACGGGGGTCTGCTGGAGCCAATCCCAGCCAACACTGGGTGCAAGGCAGGAAAAATCCTGGGCAGGGCACATGTATCATTTTCAAATCATTAACTGAACAGTGTTTTTTAATTTATTTTTCTGAATACGTTTTTGTTAACTTAGTTCAGTTCAGAGTCGTTTCAATCAATATATTTTGACTTTGACTTTATATATTCAGGAATGAGTTTATATACTCCGATGTTGACTTTATATAATCAGGAATGACTTTATAAATTCCGACGCTGATTTTATATATTCAGGTTTTGACTTTATATATTCCAGCGCTGACTTTATATATTCCGACGCTGACTTTATATATTCAGGTTTTGACTTTATACAGTATATTCCAGCGATGACTTTATATATTCAACTTTTGACTTTATATATTCAGAAACAAGTTTGACTTTATATATACCGAAGCTGACTTTATATATTCAAGTTTTGACTTTATATATTCCAGCGATGACTTTATATATTCAAGTTTTGACTTTATATATTCAGAAAAAAGTTTTGACTTTATATATACCGATGCTGACTTTATATATTCAGCTTTTGACTTTATATATATATCAGCAACACTCATGACAATGACAAAACAATTACATTGTCAATCATGTTACGTTATTATTAAAATGTTTCCTTTTCTTTTTCATAACTTCTTTAACACACTACTCCGCTGCGAAGCGCGGGTATTCTGCTAGTACATAATAAATAACAATTAGAGATAAATTTATAAGGCAAGTTATTACATTTTAATCAGGCTAGTGAAAATGTTTCTTCAGTACGATAATACACTAAACAAAATAAACACTTTGCATCAGTTATCCATCACAGGTGTCTTAAATTATAACAAAACGTTACATATTTGAACTTATGGGTATATTCATTTTTGTCTAAAACCAAAATCTTATAACATCTATACCTTATAACAAACTGTAGCTTATCTTATCAAGAGACAAATCTCTTAAATGTCTTTAACATATTGCAACAGCACAGTTTATGTAGATTAATGGTAAACATGTGAATTATTCCCATATAATATAAATTTCCTGATGTATAACTGATTTAACAATCCGTTCAGCTATGTTTATTATCACTGAGCACTAACCTTAATACATTGATGTAACAACAAATCTTCATAAAATGAATCATTAACAGATACAAATGAATACATGTATTTCAGTTGCAATACATTTCATTATTACTGAAGTGTTAATAATAATAATCATTTGCCATACATCAAAATATGTAAACCCTCTTCACTGTATTTTATATGAAGACTAGGGACAGACATTAGTCTAGTTTAATATAGCAACATTTAGCCTGTTTGCACTTTACAATTATTTTTATCATTTAAACATTTTATTATACAGGATGTTATACCCTTACACTTGTACAACTACAGGCATGCAAGGATAATTCCAGTAATTGCTGTTAATTAATCTATGATTGATAAGCAAACATTCACCACCCCTTGGTCAGATTAAATCTAATTTCTCTGCCCAAACTTGCTGTTAAACTATTTCTTGCAGCTTGTATATGAATATGCTGTATGTTTCATCCATTGGTCACAGGGTTTGCTGACTCTGTAGAAAAAGAACATCTATAGTTTTGAAGTTACATATCTTTCATGCTTATAATATTTTATTGAAATTCAGATCTTGTAATTCTTAACTGACCTTTTGTCTAGCACCTCCCTTTTCTAAAATCCAGCAGGGTCAGTATCTTTATTTAACACTGCATCTGTTTCTAGGCTTCATCAATGACATCCCAGGCTTACTCACTAGGTACAGGATGGATTACCAATACCAATTAATATTATTCTTATTACCACTTTTAGATTTTACTTATATCATTTTTTAGATATTCACATGTATTACTATGTATATTAAATTTGGATATGATCCCCTATTACTATGTTATTATGTGGGGCATCCCCCATCTTTAGGATCTGCTTCACATTATTGATTAGTGACTTATATTGACTTTTAATAGACACAAATAATGACATATGAGAGCATCTGCTACCCCAGACTATGAACAAGAGTATTTAATCTTGTTTTATTTTTCTTTACTAGATTTTATCCCACTTCATGCCAAAGTAGTTTATTTGGCTAACACAAATTCTTTAGACACATTTAGCACACTGGAGAAAGCAACTTTTCACAAATTACAGCCTCCCCTGTCTCTTAACAGCAGTCAGTCCTACACACTTAGCAATTGCTTAAATCTTTCAAATATCACATATTCTCATACATCATTTTTAACAAAACATATTCTAATAGTCACATTTTCTTTTACAACTGCAGTTCATTCACAGAGTAAAGTTCTTTTACAATTGTACTTCATTCACAGAGATCTCTATCACATGTATTATAAAGTCACTCGAGGTGGGCTTTTTTTTTTAATACAAGTTTTCACCGTTCAACGCACTTAAGCACTCATTGCCCTTCATGCTTATATTTACTTATCACAACCATCAAATAACTTCTCATGACGCAAGCTGGTATTACTTTTGTCAAATTAGGAACACATCTAGCTCAGTTTCACACAGCGCTGGTCTCCAGATATGGAAACTCCGTGGCGAACCGGTTCAGCGACAATCAAGGAAAAATATTTCCGTGGCGATCCAATTCAGTGACAACAAGGTGAATCCAACCATCGGGAAATCACGCAGCACAAGTTTCAACAATTACTTCCTATCACCACGCAAGACTACCAGCTAATATTCTAATTACAGCCTCTAACCAACTAATGAACTTCTACCACACTGTTTTGCATATTGGGGTGTCCCTTTCTCCAGCCCTGTACGACAAGAATAGTGGCAATCTGTTCTACACCAGGTGCCTATTATTTCCTTTATTACTTCAATCAATCTAGATATAAACACATAGTATAGAAATTTAAAAGTGATGCGGTATTTATTAACACATTAACTCAATAAAACTGAATAAAAAAAAATTCAAGTGACACCGGCTGTTACAGACACAAATGAAATATATGTTTTTATTGTATAATAGTAACAATAAGAGTAGCTCACTACTCAAAACAGTAAATTTGCAGGGGAGCTGATTTCAAACTCACGACCTTTGGATTATAAGTCGACAGCTCTAACTGCTGCACCATAGAAGCTGTCGTATTGTGGTTGCCCTTTTCATGGAAGTGTTTATGTGATATTTGGCCATCAGCCTTTACATATTATATAGTTCATGTGTACATTTTCTGTTTTAACTGATTTGTTTACATAGATTGTTTAGACACAAAACACACATCAAGTTATTTCCCCTTACAATTCTGAGTAGCTCACTCCCAGATAATCAATCAAGGCAGAAACTGGAAGAACTTCTTGGCCGTTCTGAGGCGATGGGGGTGGGTGGTGGGGCGTGGGGTGAGGTGGTATAAGGCTGCTTGTGGCTTGGGCTTATCAACACATTTAGAAGAAAAAAGAGGCTGACGGATTTAAGGTGGGCCGGAATTACAAGTTTTTTTGTTGGCTCTGGTAATTCTAGTGTTAAACAAGAATAACACCAGTAAAATAAAGTATAATTGAAAATACAACAAGATAGCAAAGTCTGGATTACTGAAAATCAGCAGCAATGACCAAGGTGGATTTTGTCCAGGGTGGCTTTTACAATGAGCAGTCAGGATGATTTATGATTTTGCATTCTCTGACATCCAGATGAAATGGTATTTATCTTTCTCTCTCTCTCTGATGTATCACTGCCTCTGACATCACTATCTGGTCCCTCAGACAGGTCATTATTTATGCCAAAAATATGTGTGGGGTCCCAGACCAAATATGATTGGCTAGCTATCTTAGTGATGGATGGCCCTGCCCAAAAACTTTGATGTTAATACTTATTTGTGCAATTTTTTGTTGTCTGTTTGTTTTATCATTAAGTTAAACATTGTCAGACCATTCTAAACCAAAAGCACCATAAATTACTTACAAAACAAGACAGATGCATTAAAGTTATAAATTGGTAAATTATTGAGGTCACAAGAAAGAAAGAATGCAGATGTAGCTGAGATAAAGCCTTACAGATAAATTGCCTTTGTAAATTGTCCTTTATAGTTCATGGGAATTCATTTCAGCAAATTAAAAGCTTAATAGAAACTGTCTACAGGTTTAAAAATGATGATTTTTAAACTCCAGGACAGAATTATACTGACATGGATATTCACAAGCAGCTTTGGATAGATAAACTAAAAATGTATAGGGAAGTCTTAATGATCAAAAGCATTAATTATTATATTACATTCTTCACCTGATTCTGATTATTATCACCTGAATTTAAAGGATTACTTTTGTAAATAAGATTGATACTTTACAACTTCCAGCTACTAGTCCTTTCCTGTCTTTTTCTGATTTTACTACTGTAAGTGCTACTAATCAAGTAAAGGTCTTTACCACACTAAATAGTAGTTACTGTTCACTATCTCCCATTCACACTTTCTGATATTTAACTTGCTTTCTCTTAATCCGTTAATTCTTTATTTTGGTCAATTACATCTGATGTAATTACTGATAAATAGGTAGAAGACTTAAAAAGATAGATTTGGATATTTCCGATTTTGCTAGTTATTGTGTTGTCCCTCATTTTCCTTTTCTTTTTTTTTTCTTTTAGAAAAATTGATTACAAACCAATTATAATATCCCTTGTCAGTTAATCATCTTTTTAAATAATTTTGAAGCAAACTGCTTTAGTCCAAGTACTGAATTGTCTACTGTTTACTGTGCTGTTGTTCTGTTGTGCTTTTTCTGGATGTTTCAGCTGCATCTGACACAAGTAATTATCAGATTTTGCTGCATCATTTGGTATAATGTGTAGGAATATCATGTACCACCTTCAAATAATTTGCATCTTATTTCTCAAATCATGATCAGAATATTTCTGTCATTTTAAATTTACAACTATAGCTTCTTGCTGCATTGCCACTCAAGGCGCTATTTTACGAGTTATTTATTTATTTATTTACTTCCTTTAGTTATCAGTAGGGGCAGCACCGTGGCACCGTGGCACAGTGGTAGCGCTGTTGCCTCGCAGTTAGGAAACCTGAGTTCGCTTCCCAGGTCCTCCCTGCGTGGAGTTTGCATGTTCTCCCCGTGTCTGCATGGGTTTCCTCTGGGTGCTCCGGTTTCCTCCCACGGTCCAAAGACATGTAGGTTAGGTGCATTGGCGATCCTAAATTGTCCCTAGTGTGTGTTTGTGTGTGTGTGTGTGTGTGTATACGCCCTGCCCAGGGGTTTGTTCCTGCCTTGTGCCCTGTGCTGGCTGGGATTAGCTCCAGCAGATCCCCATGACCCTGTAGTTAGGATATAGCGGGTTGGATAATGGATGGATAGTTATCAGTATTTGTATTACAGGTTTACAATCCCATATTTATGGCTGTGATGTTAACTTTCATATGGAGATCAATAACGAAATTCTTGTTTATTTTTATATACTTTCACATTGCTTTAACAACATTTACTCTTGGATGAGGTCAGATTTTCTCCATTTCAATGCGAACAAAACTTGGCTGTTATGTTTAGGATCAGTTGAAACTTCATAACAATCTGGTAATTATTAATTTTAGAAAACAATAAAATCCTTTTTATCTGTTCAGCATATGATCTGATCAGTATGCAATGTTTGACTCAGACTTTAATGCATAAATAAAAGCTACAGTATTTGTAAATCTGCTTACTTTCATTTAAACTCCTTGGTGTTAACTAGGAATGGGTGATTAATTGTTGTTTTAACGATGTGCGAACTGAAATTATCAAGTATATCACTCAGTGTCCAAAAAAAAAACAAGTTAAAAACATTCTTTAAGAGTCCTCTCATTCTCTGCCTCATGTAACCTAACAGAACAGTGAAATAACGGACGCCCTAAACTTGCCGAGGTCTTCACAAGTGAGGAAGTGGATAACCTCCCAGAGGTAAATGGGACCACAAAGGAGGTACTGATGGATTTGGAAATTGTAGAGGGAGAAGTACTGCTCAGATTAAATAAGCAGAAATCAAACAAATCATCAGGACCAGATAATATTTATCCGTGAATTCTTAAGGAAGCTAGCGAGTACATATATAAACCCTTGACACATATTTTTAGGAAGTCACTGCGCACTGGAGAGATTCTAAAGGACTGGAAAATGGAAAATATCAACCCATTATATAAAAAGGGTGACAGGGTAGATCCAAGCCACTATAGGCCAGTAAGCTTAACATGCATCACAGGAAAATGAATGGAAGGAATTATTAAGGATAAGATTTAGCAACACTTGAAAAGAGCAGGGGTTTTTTGGAACATTCATCATGGGTTCAGAAGAGTTTTACTAACATGCTGGAATTCTATGAGAAGGCAACAAAAGGGTAAAATCAAAGTGGAGCATGTGATATTATTTATCTTGACTTTCAGAAAGCATTTGATAAGGTGCCACATGAAAGGTTGGGATCAAACTAAAAGAAGTGGGAGTTCAGGGTGTTGTTTATGAATGGATAGAGAATTGGCTCAGACACAGGAAGTAGAGGGTGATGGTGCAAGGAACCTTATCAGAATTTGACTATATTAAGAGTGGTGTTCTACAAGGGTCAGTGCTAGGCTCATTTGATAAGGTGCCAAGTGCCACATGCTACATGAGAGGTTGGGATCAAACTAAAAGAAGTGGGAGTTCAGGGTGTTGTTTTTAGATGGATACAGAATTGGCTCAGACACAGGAAACAGAGGGTGATGGTGCAATGAACATCAGAATTTGACTACATTAAGAGTGGTGTTTTACAGGGGACATTGCTAGGGCTGCTGCTATTTTTAGTATATATAAATGATTTAGATGATTACACATAGGAAGTAAAATTGTTAGGTTTGAATATACAATGGGTGGTCGGAAAATCGAGAGTACACCTTAGGAGAAGGATTTAGGAGTCATAATGGACTCTAAGCTATTGACTTCCCCACAGTATTCAGAAGCCATTAAGAAGGCAAACAGAATGTTAGGTTATATAGCACGATATGTGGAGTACAAGTCCGAGGAGGTTATGCTCAAGCTTTATAATGCACTGGTGAGGCCTCATCTGGAATACTGTGTGTAGTTTTTGTCTCCAAAAAGGACATAGCAGTGCTAGAAAAGGTCCAGAGAAGAGCAACTAGGCTGATTCCATGGCTACAGGGGATGAATTATGAGTATAGATTAAAAGAGCTTAGCCTTTTAAGTTTAAACAAAGAAGATAAGATTAAGAGGTGACATGATTGAAATGTTTAAAATTATGAAGAGAATTAGTACAGGGAATCGAGACTGTTATTTTAAAATGAGTTCAGCAAGAACACAGGGACACAGTTGGAAACTTGTTAAGGGTAAATTTCGCACAAACATTAGGAAGTTTTTCTAGACACTTGGAATAAGCTACCAAGTAGTGTGTTAGACAGTAAGACTTTAAGGACTTTCAAAACTTGAATAAGTGGATAGAACTGGCAAACTTAGTTGGGCTGAATTGCCTGTTCTCATCTAGATTGTTCTAATGTTCTATCCATCCATCCATCCATTATCCAACCCGCATTATCTTAACTACAGGGTCACAGGGGTCTGCTGGCGCCAATCCCAGCCAACACAGGGCACAAGGCAGGAAACAAACCCTGGGCGGGGCACCAGCTCTAATGTTCTAATGTTCTAAAAACAAACTACTGTGCATCAGTGCCCAGTCAGCGCACCACAAGTTAAGCTAGCATAGCTGCCTAAAACTGAGTGAACAAGCAGAACCAAGGGATAAACAGACTCACAATCTATGTTGTTAGATTTAATTGCAAAATGTGGATCATTCTCACTTGCGACAAGGTAATTTGGCTTTGAAAAGACTGAAGTTGCTTAAAAGATGGCAATCTGCAAGCTATGTTGGAAATCATTTGCTGTTAAAGACAGCTTGACAACTAACTTGTTTTACCAACTGCACAAATCCCCACCCCCTCACCCCATTCCATTCGTCCCTATAGGTGCAGGAGTTGGAGCAGATGATGACACAAGGGAGCTATTTAAGAAAAACAGGAATCCAGAAATGGTGAGTCTCTTCACACTGTGTTATAATAAGTTTGTTATAATATTAAGAATTGTGTCACTGTATCTGTTTAAGCTCTCTTTAAATGTATTTTTCATTCTTTATCTGTGTAACATGCCATGAAGAGCTGAGCCAGCTCTAGCACAGAGTGTCAGCTTTCAGAATTGCTGGGCTAGGCAAAGCATAAAGACAGACAAGGACAACTGTTGTCAGCCCTAAAAGGCCTAGGTGTTATATGATCTGACTGTCTGATGCTTAGCCCAGTTTGTCTACCTTGTTTGGCATTGTACTGGGGGATTTGGTCGTTTGGACACAATATAAAAGAACGCTGGAAATTTGCCAACCTTTGAAGACCTGCGGGAGTGCAAGATATAGACTCCAAAGCCACCTCCGTTGTGACAGCAAAGAAGCCATTTCTACACGACCGAATCCCCGAGGTTAAAGTTATGAAATGTGACTGGTCTTCCCTGTCGTTTTATAGCAACGTAAGCTGCATTAAACAAGCTAAGTATATTCTGTCTTTTCTGTGACTTTGTCGCCGCCTATCGCTGAAAAGAGGGATATCGCCATTATAATTTCTAATTATTTAAATAAAGGGTTATTAAAACGCTGCAATATAAAAGAACATATTTCCACGGAGCTAACACTCCCATCGGAAACACACTGCCACTGAAAAACATAAAAATAGCTACTTCATGACACCTGAGGCGGACAGTGATGTTAATCCACTAGAGTGTTGGAAAACACAAGAAGTACATTTCCCCAAATTGGGGAAACTGGCAGAAAGTATCTGTGCATCCCTGCTTTAACCAGCCCTTATGAGAGGTTTTTCAGCACCAGAGGAAATGTTGTAACATTTAATTGTGCTGCTCTGAATCCACATGCTGTGAATGGACTTGTGTTTCTGCCACACAATTTGAAGTTTCCTCAGTAGAATTTTACAATTCTTTTACTTTTTCTGATAACTTTGTGCAATACTGGACAGAACCTGAAGTTAGTAATTAGTTTAAAATGTTATAGGTTTGAGTATTTTTGTATCTTTATGACAGAACTTGTTTACAAATGCTATAGTTTTTCCCTGTGCAGTATTTGCCTGAAAACATGTTAGATTTTCATTCTTGCTTGTCTGCTGCATAATTCACCTTACAGCAGGGCAGTTTATGTTTATCCGGACTGTAATATTCATTGCCTGTATTTCAATTATGATTAGTATTTTATTCCCTTTGGATTCATATCTTTTTTTTAGATTAAGCGTTTAAGTGTCTGTTTAAAATGCTCTTATTATAATAGTTTGTTGGTCATTGTGTAAATCCTGCAGGCCACTTTGAAATGGTTTATTCATACTTGCATTGTTTGAGCTCAGTAATACTTTGTCAACTCTAGGCACTACAAAAAATCTTCTTTGTATTTATCCAGATAGGTGGCTAACGGAGTCCTTCACTTCTTTGACACTCATGTTCTTCAGTTCTGCAGTGTTTAAAAATGTTCAAATCAAGGTTTAAGGCTTTTTAAATTCCGCTTAGGTAATTTATTCATTTATTTTATATCATTTTATGTATTGTTCTGTTCTACTTAATTGTATTTGATGTTGACTTTTGTCTTTTAATATTTTGCACATATCATGTGCTTTTATGATGAAAAGTGCGTTAGACACCTGCTATGTAAATGAGGTCTGAAATAAAATCCTTAAAATCCATTATGAGCTGCTGACAAATATGCAGTTTTCATCTTATTTATAAAAAATCACCTAAAAATGTTTCCAAAGCAAATGAACATATGATTTCTGACAAAATAGCTTTCAAAAATAATAAAATTTGTCCTTTGAAGCATCCATATTTATGTTACTATATGGAGTAGCACATCTATAAGCAATCTACTGACAATATCAAATCCACATTTAAATTACTGTAACATTTACTTGTTTCATTTATGCAAAGACAGATTTCAGCAAATTACACTCAAAAGGCCATAAGTCACTCACATGTTCTAAAAAGCAGGAGCCAATTTCACTGAGGTAAGGCTGGTCCTTATTAAATTTCTTCTCCAGACCTTTAAGGAATTTCTTCTGAAACTGGTGGATTTCTTCAATATTCCCAAAAATAATGTGAAGATGCTCATCTGTGAACATATCCATTCTTTTTTGGCACTGTTTAATATAACCCTGAAGAAATGGAAAGAAAGTAAGAAACAGACCCTGTTTTTTCCTGCTCTCTAACACTTAATGGATAATTGAGCAAGAATTAGCTTCTGTCAACTTTCTGGGAGTCATAATACAGATTTTTAGCCTTATTTTTCAATGGTTATTAGTTAAGTGACTATGAAAGTAGATCTCCCTAAAGGCTTCAAAATTAAGGGCTATGTACTTCATACTTTGCTATCAGAAGTGAATTTAACAGTACTGGTTTTAATCAGAACACAGAAAGTCTTTTTGTCATGTGGTTTAATGACTCAAAAAACATTTATCTATTTTTCAACCTAGGTAGTTATTTTAGAGATGTTTTACGTTAATGCCTATCATGGTAGTGTCCAGCTCAAGGCAAGAACCAACCCCAGGGCATCAATCCCAGAAGGGCACTAGCCATTTATTTATTTTTATTTTTTTAATTAATTTGGTTATTTGTTTTTGCATCTCTCATTCCGTAATCAGAGCTAACGATATGTTTATATCAAATGTGCCAAAGACATATGAATCTAATTGTTGCAATAATTAATTATTCATATATATCCTTTTATTAATTTAAGCTGATTTTTCCAAAGCAACTCACAAAGTCATTTACAAAGTCCAGAAGTTTACAGATTAAACAACGGAGACAACTGCAGGTTAAAAGTGATCTGCTCATAGTCACAAAAAGTCAGAGGTGACTATTTAACCTACTGCTACTGGATTTCACTGTTTAAAATGACTGCAGTATGCGTTTCTTAAACTTTCCCTGTAACCTTGTACTGAAACAAGTGTATTTAAAAAAAAGCACATGACTGCCGTGTTAATATAATCACTGTGTTATCATTCAGTTCTTCCTATTAACCCACACCTGTACTTATTACAATAATAGTTTGTATTCATTTTACGTTTCAGGACACTTTCATGTGACAATGTAGTTCTTCTGGTTTACCTTGCATTTTATTTATTTGTAATTTGTTTTTTTTTTTTTTTTGCTTTGTATTTTTTTGCATTGTAAAGTGTCTGGTAATTGCACTCACTGAGAAACACATCATATGAAACATACAGTACATTGAGAAATACTCCACTTACTATGAGCAAATCTTGATTTTTTAATAAGTATAACATAAGGAGAACACTTCAAGCAAGACATGATTATGTTTTTGCAGCATTACATGTTCTGTCATTTTGTATTTAAATATCTTTTACATGGTTACACTGATGCACAAATTACAGACATACTGATAAAGATAATAACTGACCTCGCAGATATCCTTTAAATGCTTGATATAGTCTTTTTCTGTATTTATGATTTCATTTATGACATTAGTTCTCATCTGGTCTTTGGAGGGCAGTCCACGTCCATGATGGTGCAATGTACAGATCAAATCTTCATTTTTCTCATCATCAAAGTTTGCTAAGCATTCTTCCATGGGTTCATCTTGATTAACACGGAGCTTCAAAAAAAATTTGCCATAAAATCATTATTGTTAAAATTCTACATTTTTTACTATTAGTTTTTTAGCTTTAACATCTAGAGTGCATATAGTTTATTGAAACCACAAAATTAAACCATGCTCAGGATTTACTGCATACATATACATATATACATATACATATACAGTATATACATATATATATATACATATATACATATATATATATATATATATATATATATATATATATATATATAGTGCTGTTCTAGTTAAGGTTTGAAATTAGAGAGGCTTAAGATTAGCACCATCTAGTGGTGGAATTCAGTATTCCTTTACTTGAGAAGCAGCCTGTCTCAGCGCGATGATGTCATAAAGCTGTGCCCCAGAGAGTAAAAACAAAACAGAGAGCACATGTTTGTCTCACTTCCTGCTTTGAATGTTCAGTTTGGCTTTAAAGGCATTGTCGGTACGTAGAAATGTTTATAGATGTTTGTTTCTGTGTATTGATGCATGTTTGTGAATCTGTTAAGTATTTAAAGTTATTTAATGAAGTATTTTTAAAGGTAAAATGTTCTAGCAGCTTATCACTGTTATAAGAGTTTTCACTGTATTATAAAAGTACTTGTGAGGTACCTTTTTTCAGACTTTAACAGCTTTTCCAGTGTGCACAAATAATGTTTGTCATTCAAGTGAATGTTATTTATTTATTCTTTATATGTTTGTAAGGAATAAGTAATTCTGTCATTAAGTTTATTATGTAAGTTTGTACGTAAGAATTTCTTACATTATTGTATTTACGATTTATTTATTGTTTTACCCTGTTCCAATTAGCTTCAGTAAAGAAAGCAAACTGGAAACTCTTGTCTGTGTGGTCATTGGAAGAGAGTTTATCTGACTGTCGACTCAGGCAGGGCGCTTGAGGCAGAGGGCAGGACATATATATATATATATATATATATATATATATATATATAGTGCAATTTTTTGAGACCATTTGAGATCTTCCCCAACTGTGCTACAAGCAAAAATACTGTTGACGCATCTGTGGAAGGTTGCTTATCTGGCACTGATGCAACCGCAGGTTCACAGCCCCACTGAGGCAAGTGCAAGGTTGTTACCTTGCCACTTAACATGTCTGTCACCCAATGATTAATGCAAGGCACATTCTAATCCAGCCACTGGCCTGGCCATGTCACTGCTTGTTTGCTGTGTCTGTTTGTATTGAAGTAGTAGCTCCTGTTTGAATAAATATCTGAACTGTTCCTGTTTTGATTGGAATAAAGTTAGTTTTCTTGAAGCCACTGGACTCTTCTCTTGGGTGCAAGACAGTGTTTTCCTTAAAAGGTTTATTTTAGCACAGCATTGTGCAATAAAGATGATTAATTTGTTAAAGGGACAAAATCACCTGATCGAAGTTGATCAAGTCTACATTAAATCTATAGTACAAGGCATAAATGCATTCACTTACATTATCTGCATAACTTACCCGAACAAAGTTAGCTGGAAACCATCCCTCACTGTCTAGGATCCTTCCCCACCACCACTCCTTATTGCTAGCATCCATTACTTCAATCACATCTCCAGCCTTAAAACCCAGCTCCTGGTCATCCATGGTGATATGATCCCAAAGGGCCTCTGCATATACCACACTGCCATCACTAATCAACTGTCAAAATGAAAAAAAGTAATGCTTTTAGCTGATTCAAAATGTCTATTTCCTGAATCCTCATGTTTAATACAAAATGTATTACAAATTAAGTGAAACCATAAAATAAAAATGTGTCAAAAAGTAATGAGGTGCTAAAATGATCGGTTATAAACAGGAAGTTTGTCTCATTCATTGAAAGCACACGACACAATAAGGACACTTTGCTTCTAAGCACATTTCTTGGTCTCATTATCAGTGAAATTGCCTAACATTAATCAACCTTAAATTTAACTGAAGTTTTATTATATACTACCATGACAATCTGACAGCAATTCTAAAAAGTAAATACATCCTTTAAAATGTAAATGAATGTCTGTGAGTTCAGACACTAAGCAATAAGCATACATAGGGATACAATTTGAAAATGGCAAATAGTCAATAAAATTTTACAGAGATTTACAGAGTCATAGGGACTTGACGCCTATTCCTTTAGCATATGTTTTCTAAACTTCTAATCAACTCAAGTTTGGGAGGTGATGGTGGCTTTGTTGAAACTAGGCAATTTCATAAACACACACCTACACAGACAGACCCATAAAAAGTGTATGACAGAATGCTGTTCCTCTTTGGTGCAATTTATAAGTTTGGCATCCATCTTCAGCACAAGGCAGCCGGCATGCCAGACAGAACTAGTTACATAACACTCTCAGATACGGCCAATTTCTCCTCCTTCCGTTTTTACCGTTTTCAATGAAAATATAAAAGTGCAGAAACTTTTTGAACGTCCCTTGTATTAACATCAGATTACATGACAAGTAATGTGATTTACCTGGGTTACTTTTTGTTCACATTACTATTTTGATTATTGTTATTTTGCATCACCATGGTTCCACTATCCTGTCACATTTATAACATGGGTACAACCATGCTGCTTACAGTTTCTGCAGCTACTGATAATCATATGATGCAACTCGAGATGCATGACATCAATGAGCCAAGAGCAGAAGGAAGCACAAAGCAACTGGTATCTAAATCTTAACTCATGATTTTGTTTGCATTTTAACTTTTAAATTTTGTAAGTGTAGCCTATTTTTGACTACTCTTTTGCTTTAGCCCCTTCATTTGCTGATTGCTTATTTACAGTCCTTTTCAGAAAAAGCCTACATTTTCTTGATCAGGAACTATAACAAAAAACTAACAAACAAACATTAAGGAGGCTAGATGAAAAATAATATGTAATTCACATTTTACAAACTAATAAACAATAAAAATCAAAAAAAACAAAATCTGAAAAAGAAAAGACAATGAAACACTGGAGACTAAGCACTAAGTAGGAAGAGAAGTAGGAAACTAAGACAGAAAACAAAAAGCCAAAGACAGAAAATAACAAACTAGCCAGAGGATAACGAACAAATTTCACAAATGTAAACTGTAATCCTGAAGATCAACGAAGTTTACTATTGTGGGACGCTTGAGGCGTGCTGACGTGTAGGTTTCTGTGGCGTGAGAGTTAAATAAAAAATACATTTTGGTTTTGATTGCCGTAAGGAAATATGCAGGAATTTTTAAAGCTTTTTGCCCTTTTTTTTGCTTTTTTTGCACACACAAGAGCAAAAGGAGCTGGGTGTTTGGAAGTGTGCTTGGAAAAGTTACATGCATTGGTACGTGTACTTGTTCTTGTTATCTGTGCCTGAACTAGCATCAGTGAGGTAGGGTAGAAACAAGCAGTTGGCTGGCCTGCATTGTAGTAGAGAATTGGTGGACATGGCCCAGGTGTCCTTTAGAGAGATAGCGTGCAACCCCAAGGTGGCGTAGGAGGAGATTCCAGACCAGACAGATAGAAATAGGTGGGTCACGGTTACAAGGTATAGGGTAAAGGGTGCACACTGTCCAGGGGAATCAACCCTAGAATTAGAAGAGTCAAACCGTAATCACATCCTTGCGGAGCTGGACAGTATCTCTGATGATTCTCAGGTGCTAGGCAAGGATGAGGAGCCCCAACAGGCCACATCAAAACCAATTCCCAGAAAAAGAGAGGTAGAGATAGTTTAGGACTCAATCATTAGGGGGATTGAAGCGCATGTGTGCTCCAGAGAAAGAGAGTCTTGCACTGTGTGTTGCCTTCTGGGAACACTGGTAGGGGAACTCCTTGGAAGGGTGGATAGGCTCTTGGACAGAGCGGGGGTTGATCTAGTTGTCATTGTCCATGTTGGAACAAATGTAAGACATAAGGGTAGTCTGTCAGTTCTGCGATCCAAATTCAAAGAATTAGGTGCCAAGCTGAGGAGCAGAACTGACAAGATAGTCTTCTCTGAAGTTCTGCCTGTGCCACGCGCCATTCCAGGTGAGACTGAGAAGATTAGAAGGCTTAACCCATGGCACAAATCTTACTGCAGGGTAGAAAGGTATAGATTTATGGGGCATTGGGACTTCTTTTGGAACAGATGGAACCTGTTTCGCCGTAATGGTTTACATCTGAACTGGAGGGGCACCAATGTATTGGGGAGGTATATGAGTAGGCTAGTCGAGGATTGTTTAAACTAGGGAATGGGGGGGGGGGGGGGGGTTTGAGCAGGGAGTTTAAGACAGACCAGGTTTAGATCTATACATGGAGAAACAATCAACGGTGTAGAAATAAAAATGCATAGTAATGTAAATTCTAAGCAAACATTTAAATGTAGGAGTAACACATTAAAAATAGCTTGCCTTAATGCTAAAAGTATTAAAAATAAGATAAGTGAGTTGGAGCTGTATCTAGCAGAGCATAATTATGATATTATAGCAATAACGGATACCTGGCTAAATAACAAAGATGGGGATGAGTAACATAGAGGGATACACATTTTTTAGGAAAGATAGACAGAAAGATAGACAGAACAGAAAAGGAGGTGGGGTTGCTGCTTATGCCAAACAGAATTTAAATGTTGGATGGTGAGCCCCATCTTAGTGAGGCCATGTGGCTTCGCCTGGAAAGTATTAGGGAAAGAGGTCTTATTTTAGGAGTGTTATAGACCACCCAATTCAGACAGTAATTTCAATGCACATCTTTTTAGTAATATCAAAAAGGCAAGTTTACAGGGAGATATTATAGTCATGGGTAGAGATACACCGATATGGGAATTTTGGGCCGATGCCGATATCCAATGATGTCTATGTACTTATCTGCCGATACCGATACCGATGCTGATATACATATTTATAAGATACAAAGATAAATGAGACTTCATCTGTCTGGACAAGAATTACAGACAAAGTGAACATTTATTTGTATAACAATTTTGCACACCACATTCAATCATTAAAAACAAATGATATCTGCCACATTTGGCTGGCTACCTGTTGGTTATATGGGAAACAGTTTTGCAGGTTGTGGCTTTAAATAACACTTTTCTCTTTCTTTTTGATAGAACAAATACAACAAATTCAACAATAATCGAAAAAATGAAAACTGAAAAAATGGTAAAATGTACAAAGACAATGAAATAAGCAATACCACTTAAGAATAACAACTTTTGCAGATTATTTACAATCATTAAAATGGCTTCTGCTCAACCACATTTGGCTGGCTATCTGATCCTTTGAGGCTGACAGGAACTTGCGTGCTACTTTGGCAATGGTAGGAAACCGACTCCAGTTGTTGTTCCAGTATTTCAGTGGATTTTTATTCCTTGGGATTGGTGCTTCAGAAAGAAATCCCTGCACCTGCCAAGTAGCATGCATACATATACAGTATTATATTCTGCGACATCTTTCATATCTAGAAGATAGATCTGCATTTTCGCTTTTACCAAGGCTGTCAGATTAAGATTAGAATCCTTACAATAAAAATAAGTATATGGCTTTTGAATTGAATGCATGTCTGTATTGTATTTGCTGTTTTTGAAAACATTAAATATTTTTACTTTTCACTGTAAGTAGTTATATGCATGGGGTTTATGTCAAAAAGATTTATGACCCTTAAGCCCCGTCCCTTTGGACTTTGGACTGGAAGTCCCGCCCTGTCATCCCCCTGATGACGTCATACCGGAAGTCCCGCCCCTGACGACGCAAGACCGGAAAGTCCAGCCCCTCCACGTGATCTAGCCCCGCCCCCAGGCACCTGATTGGTTCAAGAAACTGTCAAGGGCCTTTTGATGGATGTCTGCCCCCCTCCTTGAATCCGCCCCCGGCACCTGATTGGTTCAGGAAACTGTCAAGGGCCTTTTGATGGATTTCTGCCCCCCTCCTTGAACCCGCCCCCGGCACCTGATTGGTTCAGGAAACTGTCAAGGGCCTTTTGAGGGATGTCTGACCCCTGTTTGAACTCACCCCACAGCCACCTGCTTAATTAAACAAACTGTCAAGAGCAGCCCCCCTCCTGACAAAATCCAGGCAAGTTTCTATCCAGACCCTGCCGTCCACCCCTTCTGAAAGGGCTATATAAAAAAGCGTATCATCTTCGGTTCTAAAGACTCCGTGAAGAAAAATGGAATCTATGCCTGATGCCCCGGTGACGCGTCCGTTCCGCAGAATCTATTTGAAGGATCGTTTGAGAAGGGTTAAAAGATGTTTAGTGCCCGAGTTTCTCGAAGCTGAAGCTCGGTCTAAGTTGTGCGAAGCATGGCTGTTATCGGAGGACAACAAGGAAAACTGTCCGCCGGCTTTAGTATTGAAGGACTGAATTCTGCAGATTGAAACGGCGGTAGTGGACTATGAGGGCTGAAACGTAACTCAATTCGAGTGATGACGCCATGGAAAACCCTCCTTTATTTTAAACCACGCCCTTCCCTTTTATCATAAATACACAGCCTGTTAGTCAGAGGACCAAAAGGAGGACCATTTAAAGTTCCCCAGCATGTCGATAGCTACAGACTTTGAAATGACGGGAATCGGCGTAACACCGTCAGGGGTCCTGTCTGAAGCTCCAAAGCCTGAAGCTTCATGGTCTGAGACTTCATGGCCTGAATCTTACCAGTTCCATAACTCGGTCTGGACTGACGGCCTTCAAGATCCCCAAGAATCTGACCTCCGGTATTTTAGTATACGACCCGATTACAGTCTCTGGTCAAGAGACCTCAAGCCGGATTGCGGATTCCATTCTCCAGGTCCGGGATGGTCTTCTGCCGTCTCCGTTGATGATCAGACGGATAACCCCGTCTCTGCCAATGGTGCTCAGACGGATAGCACCGTCTCCGATAAGGGTACTCAGACGGACATCTCTCAACTAGCTCCAGGACAACCGTGGGTGATCAGACAAGGTCCAGAGGAACCGGAGGAACCGATGTCGATCGAGCTGTCTGAGACAGGTATGGATTGCCCGGATGGTGTGCTGCCTGAAACCTGGAAAAAGGCTCAGCAAATTGTTAAAGGGCTGATGACGTGTCTGCTGGATATCATCGTCTACTACGACCAGAAAAAAGAATGTCAAGGCTGCGAGATAGCCCATCCCAGCCAGAGAAGACATACCTGCCTCTTTGAACCTGAAACCACCTACCGTCAAGGACGCTTTCATAGGATTCTGAAGATTTTTCGCAAGTCTTGGCTGAAAGGACTGGCGGTGAAAATTCTAGGTTATTTTAATATTCTACTGCCGATACACAAAATACACGCTGTGGTTGAAAAGACTGTGGGTGAGTTTGATAATACCAACTCTATTCATGATACTGTAATGCAGTCATTTTATGATATGGATGAATACTCTTACTCTGTAGCCCGCCGTGTGGCAAATGAGTTTTGTAAGCGGAATCTTAATAATGAGGGTCATATGAATGTGTGGACTAAATATGACCTGGGACTTGATGATATGATAGAACTGAGTGGTAATTCTGTACATGAAGCTGTGTGAACAATTCAGACTCCTAAATAAATATTTTCTACAGGGTTAAGTGTTGTCAGTGTCTGTTTTATCACCGGCGATGGAGCAGGTCTTGGAAAAAACATATTATAACTCTGAGAATGCTGGGGGCTTGGGTGGTAAAGATTCCTTGAAAAGAGCTCTCCAGCATGCGGGGCATCATATTGGGGACCGAGAGGTATCCGATTGGTTATCGGGGCAATACACATACACGATCCATAAACCGGCCAGAGTCCATTTTAAAAGGAATAAGGTGTATGTTTCCAATATAGATGGGCAATGGCAGGTCGATCTGGTGGATATGACAAACCTGGCCGACTATAACCAGGGTTACAAGTATCTAATGACTTGTATAGATACTCTTTCTAAATATGCCTGGGTCAGGGTACTGAAAAACAAAACGGGTAAAGAAGTAACTAGGGCTTTTCGAGAAATTTTGGAGGAAGGTAGAGTTCCCGTCAAACTTCAGACCAATAGCGGTAAAGAGTTTCTCAATCGTGAATTTTCAAAGCCTGCTCAAGAAACACGGAATTAAACATTTTACCACCGCTAGTGAATTAAAGGCTTCGGTGGTGGAGAGATTTAACCGAACTCTGAAGACCAAAATGTGGCGTTATTTCAGCTCCCGGAATATCCGGTCCTATCTGCAAGGGTTACAGGACTTTGTGAAATCTTATAATCTGAGTCATCACCGAGGTATAAAAATGGCCCCCGTCGAGGTGAATAGTTCCAATTCTTGGAAAGTCTTTAAAACCTTATACGGCCTATCTAAACCCCAAGGAAACCCAAAATATAAGTTCAAAGTCGGTGATACGGTGAGAGTGTCGAAATCCCAGAATCCTTTTACTAAAGGATACGAACAAACCTTTTCAGACGAGGTATTTACCGACGAGGTCCCGAGGGAGCCGCCTGTCTACAGGCTCAAAGATTATGATGGCGAAGACATTATAGGCTCCTTTTACAACGCGGAGTTACAAAAGATTCGACGGCCAGACGTCTTCAGGATTGAAAAGATTCTGGCGAAAAAAAATATCCGTAGAAAAAAGCAAATTTTGGTGAAATAGCTCGGATGGCCCGAAAAGTTTAACAGTTGGATCCCTGAAAGCTACGCGCAAGACGTTAAATACTGAGAATGAAAAATATTATTTCATTCACAGGGTTTTCACAATGGAAAGAAAAAGCTTTTACGTCATTCTCCCGAGCAATTCTTCCCAGGATGTTTTCCCTAATAACACCATCGCCGAATTTACCGTCAAATTAGCCGCCCCCATTGAACTGCAGAGCCCCTGAGAAGTTGCATTGGCCGAAATTCAGTATCCGCACACCTGGAATACCCTAGATAAACCGGATAATAATTTTAATGTGGTGTCCCCATGAATAGTTAAATATTATACTATTCCATCGGGGTATTACGGTAGCCTCGAGAAAGTGACCTCCAAGATGAATGAAGCATTGGCGAAAGAACCCCAAGCCGTCGAGGGTGGTTCAGCCAACACTTCAATACCTGAAAACACCATGAGATTCCGTTACAGCGCTATCGAGCGAAGATTCTACGTCGTAAGCACCGTGAAGGATGAATCTTTGCATGTCAAAAGGACAGTTGGCGAGGCTTTTAGGTGCTCATGGGGACGTGAGCGTAGCTCTGGGAATGAAGCTCAAAACCCCGCAGATATCAGAGCGGGGTTTTATACCTTGTACGTCTACAGCAACATTGTGTCTCACCAAAGAGTCGGAGACAGCTACGTCTCTCTCTTGAGATGCGTACATATTGAGGATGAGATGAAAAAGATTACCACAATCACCTACGACAGGCCGCACAACGCTCCGGTCAGCAAGAGTCAGTTTGATACTTTGACAGTTGAAATAAAGACGGATCAGAACAAACCGGTTCCATTTCAGTTTGGTAAAGTCATTGTCAAGTTACATTTCAGACCCTGTAAAAGTTGTATACACGACTAATACAGAGATGAGATATTACCTGGACCCTAGCCCCTACGTGCATTATTATGAAGCCCAAGTGGGCAACGGTCTCCCTGGGTTTTCTGGGGCCCCCATGATGTACGGTTCTGGGGTCGGCGGAATATTTCGCGGATTGTTTAGACGAGATTTGCCTCTCTTAAAAAGAGGTTTCGAAATTGTCAAACCCCACATTAAATCAGCCGCTAAGAATATTGTCAAAGACGTGGTGGCAGGGGCCATGTCGGGAGCGATGACTCAAGGAAGCGAAGAAAATCAGTTGGGATTGGGTCTGATGGTGATGAGGAAAAATAAGCGTAAGAGACTGCCCGGATCACGAGCCAGACCCGTCCTCAAAAAGACGCGCCGTTCGGTTTTTACATCATTTTCTTCTCTCCGCCATAAGGATAAGTCCCGCAGAAAAAAGAAATTGAAAAACATTTTTTAGCTCAACATGTCTTTCGTTCATCGAATGTCTCAAGAGTGTGTGAAATCAGAACTGGTCTTGTTTACGGTACCTTATACTCAGACTAGCGTAGAAAAAAGCATCTATGTCAAGGTCCCCCCTCTCTCAGCTCTATCGGAAGTCGCCCCGTTGGAGTTTCTGATTACCGGGAACGGGGAAGACTATTTGGACCTGAATAATACGCTTCTACACGTTCGATGCAAAATCGTCAATGCCGACAGAACTAATCCGGGCCAAGGGGCCCGGGTAGCATTGGTTAATTATCCGATAGCCGCTTTATTTTCACAAGTGGATGTCACCTTGGGAGATAGCTTAATATCCCAGAGTTCCAGCCTTTACCCGTACAGGGCCCTTTTTGAGGAACTGTTAAATTACAGCAATGAAACTCTCAAGTTCCAATTTGCTTTGGGTCTTTTTTACAAAGACACGGCCAACGAACATGAAAACACCGACTTGGACGGACCGAATGAGGGTTTCAAAAAAAAAAACGGATATACGGCCCAGGGTAAAACATTAGAACTCCTCGGGCCTATTCATTCCAACCTATTTTTTCAAGAAAAATTCATTCTAAACGGGGTGGATGTCAGAATAAAATTGGTACGGAGCAAAAATGAATTCTGTCTGATGTCCGGAGATGCCGAGCGTTACAAAGTAAACATTTTATCCGCCGCTCTTTTTGTCAAGAAAGTTAAAGTTTCGTCAGCAGTGAAAATAGGGCACGCCCAAGCTCTCACCACCGCCAATGCCAAGTACCCCGTGGAAAGAGTGAATATCAAAGTTCTCAGTATGCCAGCCGGGATACGAGTGAGCAAACAGGAGAACCTGTTCTTGGGACAGATACCCAAGTACGTGGTCCTAGGCCTGGTGGATAATGATGCCTTTTCGGGGGATTACGCCAGAAACCCCTTCAATTTCAAGCATAACCAGGTGGAGTTCCTGGCCTTGTATTTGGACGGAGAGCAGATTCCAGCCAAGACATTTCAACCTGATTTTGCGAATGACATCACAGCTAGAGAATATTACAACCTCGTGTTGGCCTCCGGAAAGCATTTGAAAGACCAGCCTCTAGCCATTAGTCGTTCTGACTTCTCCCGGGGATACACCCTGTTTGCCTTTGATTTGACGCCCGATCAAGAATGCGGAGACCATTTCTCCTTGGTGAAAACCGGGAACATGAGAATTGAAATCCGCTTTCGACAGCCCCTACCCCATACTGTCAATCTAATAGTGTACGCTGTCTTTGACAACATTATTGAAATAAACCAGAGAAGAAACATCCTTTATGATTACTAAAAAAGCATGAACACCCTGCAGATCGAGGAACTCCTGGCCGGTAATCCGTACACAGGAAATCTGTTTTACGGAGTGTTGGCGTGCAACAAACTGCCGGAAAAAATACTTACGGATCTCCCGGCCATGATCATCGTCAATACTCACCGTCAAAACCAACCCGGAGAGCACTGGTTGGCAATACATCTCAGAGAAGACGGAATTGGTGAATTTGTTGACTCTTATGGCTGCCCACCAGACTTTATCTATTTTCCTGAGGAAATATATCGCTTTTTAAACAGAAACTGTAAAGAAATTATTCACCATACCCGACAGCTTCAAAGCTGGTTTTCCAGCGTCTGCGGCCAACACTGTATTTTTTTTCCTGCATCACAGAGGAAAAGGACATTCTTACCAAGAGGTTATGAACCTGTATTTTAATGAAGTCACCAAGAACGATGATATGGTTCAAAAATTTATCAACACTTTGTCTAAGAACACTTCCAGAGGTTTTCAGGATCTTCCCTGCATTCAAAGTTCTATGCCCTGTCATTATCTTAATAAAGAATAGACAGTCTGTATAATCAAATGTAATATTTTATTAAACAAAAATATAATTACATTTCAATAAGGAATCCATTCATACTTTTTGCGAGATTTGGTTTTCTTGCCCACAGGTGTAGCGGAAGCAGCAGGGACCGTGGCAGCAGAGGCAGAACTCCCGTCCGGGGTAGAAGTTTTGAAACTCTCTAGAAGTTCTCTCGTGTCGATGTTCGGCACAGCAGAGGTCGGAATGTTCAAACCGGCCTGGGCCTTAATAAATTCTTTCCAACCCCTGGGTCTCCGATAGGACTGTATGTTGTGACGGGCGGTTAAGTTTCGCATTAGATCAACCATATTCGTGCCGCGTAAAGGTTCTCCGCGAAATACAAACTCTCCCAAGCCATTCCAGTAAGTTGTATTAGGGTGATGCGACATTTTCTGTAAAATAATTTCGGTATATTTCTTTGATTTATCCGGAGCACTTTTCAAAATCTCGTCGTACACCCTTTCTTCTGGGGTACTAGGAGCCTGTTTGAGAGCTCCTGACGGTTCCTCCAGGCTCTCGTCAGGCAGCAATAATGTCAGAGAATCAGTTTGTTTATCCGCTTTTTTTCACAAAGGTCAGGTATCTTTGCAAGACGGTCGTATAAAGTTTTACTTTTGCATCGGCGCTCAAGTCACCGCGTTCAAGTATGAGTTTCATTTGCTTATCCAGTTCACTTTCCGTAGCGCTTAAAAGGCCGGTGGAATTTGGGGCTTTCTGACGCCATTGAGCCATTTGTTGTTGAGGGACCAGGTACATCTTGCGCGTGTATTCCATATTTATACTCTCGACCCTATTAAACTAGTAATGAAAGGAATGGTGGCGCTTAATAGGGCCCAAGAAACCCCCCTTTCTGATTTAAAAGGGCTTTTTTCTTTTTAACGGTGAGTTTTTTTTCGCCGAGTTTTTTAACGGAGCAGCGATGCTTCTTCAACAACTTGAACTGTCTGGATGTCAGACGATGTCGTGAAGGGTTAGAATACCCCGTGTAGCAAAATTCGCAGATGTAGTCAAACCCCAGAAAGCCTTTTAGATTCAAAATACTGTAATAATGCTCGTGATGCAAAAACAGGTAAGCTGTCTTTGTATTTCTGGCCCCTGACGCTTCAAATTTTAATAGTGTGCTAGTGCTCGGTTCCCGGTACCAGACGATAATTTTAATTCCCATTAAACTCTCAAACTTTTCAATATCTGAAAATGTTACTTTCTGATCCTGACGTGCAATCGACGAGCCTCTTGTTTACACATTTTCTGATTGTTTCTGAATCTGGCGTTTAATACAGCCAGCAAACATCTGGCAAAACAGCACTGATCATCCGGGTTGAAGGAGATCCATAGGTGTTTCCGTTTCTTTTGAACGATTATATCGTTGAAAAGGGTACGGGCTTTACACCTAGGACCCCCGCCACCAGATGGAACCCTGACTACCTGAACGATTAGCATCAGACTGGAATCGGCTAAAATAGTAGCGTGACTCTGGAGAAGTAATTCAATTTGATTAAAAAAATCCTCCACAGAAAGCATACCCGCGGGGATTATGGAAAAAACACTGGGGTTGAGTGATTCAGCTTGTAATTCTAACTGCACTAGATCCCTAGGATCCAAAGTGCTCGTAAAACTGTCTAATATTTGTTGAAGGGTCTCGTGTATATGATTAAAAACCTCGGCGAATGAATCGAGTGTGTAGGCCTCAGAAAAATTGAAACGGTGTCTAATCTCGATATTGTTAAATTTTGGACGCTCCGTTATAGAAGTGGACGGCTGCGGGGAGTTTACTGATGGGTCTGGAGAGGAAGGATTGTCCACATGCGAAGTAGAGGGCTGTGGAGAGTCAAGACTCGAGATTACCCTGGACGGCTTAGTCACTCCGGAGCCTGTCTGAGGATTTGAAGTATCCGACCCTGTTAAATCGTCAGCAGGCGTGTGCTGATGCGAGGTAGATGGCTGTGGAGAGTCTGTTTCGGACGTATCCGACCCTGTTAAATCGTCAGCAGGCGTATGCTGATGTGAGGTAGATGGCTGTGGAGAGTCTGTTTCGGAAGTATCCGACCTTGTTAAATCATCGTCAGCAGGCGTGTGCTGATGCGAGGTAGAGGGCTGTGGAGAGTCTGTTTCGGAAGTATCCGACCCTGTTAAATCATCAGCAGGCGAGTGCTGCTGCGAGGTAGAAGGTTGTATTAACGCTTCGCTGACAGGTTGATGTCGAAGCGGGGAACTACTTGCCCCAGAGGTACCTGAAGTAGAAGGTTGTGGGGTTTTTACATTCGGATCTAGGGCATTAGGTTGTTGGTCTGGACCTGAAGACGTTCCGGCCTCAGAAGAGGTATTCTTCAAAAGCTCCAGCAGAGCGTTAACTACGGCTGTTTCATCAGAATTTAGAACCTGGAGCGCATTATTAATGAGATCAAAATTGTCGATCGGATGTGTCACCGGATGTGGTGATTGAACAATTTGAGGAGATCATGGAGGGGTGGGAATTTTAGGGAGCTTTATGGAATATTCTAAGTTATCAGACATCTCTTTTAATTGTCTCAGGTTTTCACTGGATGGTCTTTTCATACCTTTACGCCCTTCAGGATGTTCACACTCACTGCCACTACCGTCACTGCTTCGGCTAGAGCTGTTTTCAGGCATGACCTAAATTTAATCAAAGGCTACAATTATGAACACAGAATATAATATGCAATTATGAACACAGAATATAATACGCAATTATGAACACTGAATATAATATTTTGCAAAAAATATTTTCATAAAAAATAATATAAAGCGGCTCCTTTATTTACGGGTTAGATGGATGTAAAAGGCATTCATATGCATCAAGTTTAAACACATTTCGGGTGTAGAGCTGTACACAGGAGCCTCCAATTCTACAAAGTCCACCAGTAATTGGCGAAGTCACGCTGTCAGCCGCTCCAGTCTCTGTTGGTGTTCAGGACGGAGGGAATAACAGTTTATAGGCCGATATCCATGTTCAGAGTGAAGCGGCGCCGACAAAGGCGACCACCTGTTAGAAAAAGAGGGCGCCGGAGAATACTGAACACAGTTCTCAGAGGGCTCCGGAGAATACTGAAAACCGCTCCCAGGGGGCGCCGGAGAGTACTGAACACTGATCTCAGAGAGAGGAGGGCTTTGTAGATTTTTCCAGTTACGATACAGGTTTAGATTTTTTGAACCGTCCAGCACTTGTGTTAGAATACCTGGGGGACTCGGGTCTGTAAATAAAACGTATGAACTTTTTTAGTAAAAGGCTTCATTTCACATTGTATGCCTTCGATAAACTGAAATGACACTTACTGCGATTGGTCAACCCTGAGGAAGCCCTTTGAGAAACTTCTTCACTCTGTAAAGGACTAGCTTCTAAAAACAAAAACAAAAAGTCCTAAGCTTTCAAGGTTTGCCTTGGTTCATTAAAAAACATGCGTGCTCTCTCTTTAAATCAATCCAGCCACACATGCATTCACAGCTCATGCGTTATCACCCTGCAGACTCTATTCCACTAGATGCTTGCCCATATAAAAAATTCTATTTTACGTTAGCTAGACAGAATTTCGAACTAAATAGGTTTATTTTGTAACTACCTGAAACATCAATCCCTACACCAAGATAAAAACTTTATCAAAACAGACACCTTAATCCTATTCACATGAACAATACACTGGAGAGGTTTACAAGTCGCCCGGACTTTGGAAATCTACAAGGTATTAAAATAAATACATTTACAAAATGAATGAAAGCTTCAGAAACAAGCGCGAGCCCTAGATCGCGCACACAAGCACAATGCGCGTGCTCAAACTTGCGCGCACACACGCCCCTATTCCATCCTCCCAACGACTTAGAACATGCACAAACTTCTCCCAGCTCATGCCTTGATTGATTTTCTGGGAGTGAAGTGGAGTTTTAGAGTGGAAATAATAGATCGTTGTTCGGAACACACGCATTTCATGTCTGTTCCGTTTCTACAGTAATCTGTGTAAACACATTGTTAAAACAGAAACGTTTTTTATATTCTAGTAGTAGATGACAAAATGTAGGCATAAACTATATAATGTATGAAGCCTGAAGTCCAAATATCAAAGAAATATTTTCACAGAAGGTACAAATCTAACACAACTGGGCTTTTATTCAAAAATATAACTGCAGATACAAAAAGCCGCCTTAACATGCGACATTGACACTTGACTATTACGACTGCCTCTGTTGTCCAATTGATTCAGCTCCCGACTGGGAATCAAAAGGTCGTGAGTTCGATCCTGCACCCCTACGTTTTGAGAAGTAAACTACTCTTAGTCTTACTATTTTAGAATAAAAACATACATTTGATTTCAATCTGTAACAGCCGGTGTAATTTATGATACTTGTAAAGGTTAGCTTTTTTATTTTTTTTTTTTATTAGTCAGTTTTATTATCTCGGCCGCGTTCACGAGCCCAAACACACCCCACCCCCGCATCTGATACTGCTGTTTTCACGCGCTATAACAGAGGTAAACTCAGCTCCCTTCTACATCGGAGCAAGAATGCATATACCATTGCTTGCATACTAAATTGTCAGCAGGCACTTTTCGTGGCATTACACACATTTTTGAGCATGCCCTCTGCACACTACTTGTGACTTTAGGCTTTAGGAAGTAAGTAAATAAATAAAGGTAAATCGTGTCATAAAATGATTTCTTCAAAACGTCACATATATTTGTCTCTTTCTTTTTTAAAATGTGCGTTGATCACCGCCAGCATGTTGTAACATACAGCATCTGGCCCACCTGCATGTTCTTGCGTGCACTGAATAAGAGACAAATATACAGTCTGACTGAGAGAATCAGACAGAAAAAAGCAAACATTTAGAAATGCCATACTTTTACAGCTGATCGGACGCTGTTCGTTTTCAAATAATATTGCATTTCTCTCTATGCTGTGGTTTCTATTACACACCTGAAAGAAAGAGACAATATATGTGAAAACATCATCGCACAAATGCAATTTACAGCCGAGTACCCGAGTCTGTAAAAAGCTGACAGGCTCTGTGTAGACAGAGATTGAAAGAGAACAGCGGCTGCTAAAAGCCGGGCTGCTTGTCTTTCGAACTATACGCACTTGCCTGTGTGTACGCTTGGAGCTTCAGCCTGAAAATCTCATGCAGAGGCTGTCTTAGCTCTCAGCTCTCACGCATCAACTGTGTAGAGAGAGTGAAGGGACAGCTTGTCAGTGCAGAGAATGTCTGGGGGCTTTAAAAAACGGTTTACAAGTGCTAAACTAAGGTTTAGATCTTTAAAGTCATAGATTATTTTAAATAATAGATAGATACAGGAGTTCTTACCCAAACCGTAGAGGCAGACAGCTCTGCCCCTTGAAACGCTTTAGTGTGTGTGTCTTCGAGAGAAGTGGGCCACCAACAGGTCTGTAACAGGCCTGGGCATGCCCATTCATAGAGGGTGGGGCTGCTCTTGACAGTTTGTTTAATTAAGCAGGTGGCTGTGGGGTGAGTTCAAACAGGGGTCAGACATCCATCAAAAGGCCCTTGACAGTTTCCTGAACCAATCAGGTGCTGGGGGCGGGTTCAAGGAGGGGGGCAGACATCCAGCAAAAGACCCTTGACAGTTTCCTGGACCAATCAGGTGCCTGGGGGCGGGGCTAGGTCACGTGGAGGGTCCGGACTTTTCCGGTCCAAAGTCCAAAGGGGCGGGGCTTAAGTGTCATAAATCTTTTTGACATAAACCCCATGCATATAACTACTACTGTAGATCATGATCTGCTTACAAGTTGATCATTATTGCTTAAAAGACTCCGGTGAAAACAGTGGCTTCCATGAATGCGATTGGCTCACCAACAAAAAGCAACGCAAAGAGAAATAAGACACGCACCGCAGTGGCACTTTCTAACGACAATGTTCAAAAGAAAAACAAACAAAATTGCCAGTGATTGCTCAAACAAAATAAATGCAGTCATTTTTTTCTTTTTTTTCCTAGAGGCCAGATGACCTTATATCCATGTGTCTATCTTTTACAGTAAATAAACTGAAGCATTGTGACCCTTTAAGTGTTTTACAAATGAAACAAGTGTATTAAATGTTACTTTGTTGAGGTCTTTTAAGTATTTTGTGTATCAATTATTAGCAGACAGCATTTTTCAAAGTAATAAAAAATGTAAAACGAGTTTGTGTTTATTTATGAAACTACCGTATTTAGTTAACACGCACCGAATAAAAATATGAAGCAAAAAAGTATAGGCGTTGGCTCAGTCGCTTGATGAAAACTACCAATCTTTAAAATGGGTGTGTTTAACGCAGAAGATGCCGACCGTTTAACTAATGACTAATAACAATATGGGTTAACAATTTAGAAACACGTATAGGCTGATCCTCAAAAGTTACATGCAAAAACAGATCTGTAAAATCCCACAATAGTGTCCAGCACGTCTTAAGTAACATGAAGCCAAAGTTAGTGTGAGGTAAAACCAACAACCGCTCTTTTCCATATGATTGCCGTTTTTCTTTCTTGCCTTCAAAGATTTTTTATTTATACATTCGAATTATGTTAGAATAGTGATATTCGATCCGACAGCCCTAGCTATTTACTTAAAACAATGTTGTAAAGATCTCCACAGAGCTTTTTTTTTTTTTTAACTCACCTCTGTTGTCATCTGGCTGTTTTCCTGAGGCATCAATGTGTTCTCTTCTAGAATTTTGTTGTACATTTTGAAGAGCGTGCATGCCACCTCATCATTTTTCTTGGCCCTTTTCTGTAGTGGACCATCTATCTGTGATTCACTCGTTTGCATTTCGTTCGATGCAAGTTCCATCTGGGCTTGCAACATTTCGAGCGCTAGTGATTTTACATCTGCATCGAAATAGCGGTCTTTGTATCTCGGGTCTACAATAGTGGCAACACAATACATGGATTCTGTGTAAATCTCAATGAAACGATTGTTTAGAGCCTCCAAGAGAACGCTTTTACTGGTTTTGACTCTGAAGTCAGTATGAGCGCTTTTAGTCAACAGCCGTTTTAAAGCATTAACTGAGGAAATAACGTTAGAAGCCAGGGCTTCAGACTGGCAAATTTCTTTTGTCAGTTGTTCAAATGGAGCATGGAGTATGATTATGTTCTCGATCAAACCCCACTGGTTAGGCATTAGAGTTGCAGGTAACTCAAAATCAGAGGCAAAAGCCCCAAGGGCTCTTTTCTGCTCCAGCAAGCTTTGCAGCATATAGAATGTGCTGTTCCATCTAGTCGTAACATCTTGAAGCATTTTCGGCTACATACCAAGTTCAGTTTGTATAGTTTTGAGACGCGAGTTGGCTAAATGTGAATGCTTAAAGTGACCGACTATTTTTCTGCCGATCGCTATTGTATCCGAGACGCTGCGCTGGGATAGTACGCCATCGTTCACGGCAAGCTGTAAAGTATGAGCCATACATGGCAAACTTGGGATCCCGCATTCCTCCATAGCCTTTGCAATGTTGCGTGCATTGTCTCGTAATACTACATGAACATTCTCTTTGGGTATTTTCCATGTTTCAAACATTCTTTTAAACGCAACAGAGAGTGCAGCACCCGTGTGTGATCCAGAGCATTCTTGGGCGTGCAATATTGCTTTTTTGCAATTCAAACTTGCGGTCCATCCACTGAGCAGTTAAACTAAGCATACTAATAGCACTCATATCAGATGTCCATATATCAGTGGTAAAGCTTATGGCTGTGACATCTTCAGCAAGGAGTTTGTGCACATGACTTTCCACAATCTTATGTAACTCTGGAAGCGCTATGTCAGAAAAATAAACGGCGACTGGTTATCTAGTAACGGGGATCAAGATGCTCAAGCAGCTTTCGAAATCGCGTATCTTCTACAACAGAAAATGGCTGATCGTCCAGAGCAATAAATTCCATCACCTTTGCAGTAATTGTTTGAGCTTTAGGGTTATCTTTATCAAATTTCTTTGATTTTTCAAGTAACTGATCAACACGTTGAGCAACTGCAGTTATTGATTTTGTGCGCGGTGGCGCAGGATTCTCCTCTTTTGCTCTGAGGAATTCTGTATATTTGTCAGGATGGCGTGTCTTCAAGTGTGTAATTAAGTTGGTGGTACTGAAATTTCACACTTTGGTCCCTCCGCCCAAAACATTAGTCAAACAAGTGTTGCAAATGGCATATTTTATGTCCCTCTCACTCACTTTGAAAAACTTCCACACTGCAGACATTTTCGCACAGTAGCCCAGCGTCGCCTAAAGGTGTGGCACATCCGGAACACAGTGAATGCGTCAACAATATCAGTTCGAATTATCGGTCCAATTTAGTCATCGGTGCCGATGCCGATAAAATTATTTTAACCCATTATCTGCCGATACAGATATAAATCCGATATTATCGTGCATCCCTAGTCATGGGGAACTTTAATTATCCTAATATTAACTGGGATAACCTTGCAGATGGAGAAGCACAAGTTTGTAAAAGTAATCAGTGACTGTAATTAGTAACACATTATGTTAATGCACCAACACGGGGTGAAGCTTGTCTGGATTTAGTATTTTGTAATAAGATAGAATTAAGGGTGTAGAGGTGATTGAACCACTAGAGTCAAGTGACCATCTACTCTATATATATATATGTGTATGTATAACAACTGTGATGTTTTTATGTCACTTTTTTGTCAAGTTTTAAATGACAATACAATATAACACAATTTATTCTTTGTGCCGCAATGGGCTTTAGCAGGCCCTGCCTCTTGACAACCCCCAAGCCTTGACTTTCTAAGAAGACAAGGAATA
>JANRMT010062813.1:117227476-117242685 GCA_026402145.1 Polypterus bichir lapradei
AAAAAAAAAAAACCCTTGCAGGGAAAAAATGGAAGAAACCTTGAGAAAGGCAGTTCAAAGACAGACCCCTTTCCAGGTAGGGTGGGCGTGCAGTGGGTGTCAAAAAGAAGAGGGTCAATACAATACAGTACAATACACAGAACAGAACAAAACCTCAATACAGAATAATTTTAGAAGTACGGAGTAGAATTTAACAGTAGATGATATCACATAATATGATTTGGATTTGTTTAGAATCCTGGAGACCTCATTCATCAAGCTGCCTCCTCCATTTGGCCATTCCACAGTTGAAATAGCGCTAATCAGATTAAAGGACCCCTCTTTCCCACAACTCCTGTGATCCTCCATCAGGGATGACTTTACCTTAGGCAGGCAAACAACTTGGCAGGTGGGCCGTGGCACCAAGTACTACATTTGAGTACCGAGAAGAGAAACAGAATAGGTGAGGGTTTGTATCAAATTATAAGTATCATATTAGTTATGTTTTAGTGCTAATGACTAACAACAGAGATGCAGTCTGTACAGTTAATCAGCAGCTCTAGTCAGGATATGCTAAACTGAAGTAGTAAGTCTTCATTCGCGATTTGAAAGCTGAGACTGAAGAGACATCTCTTATACTAGCAGGCAGACCATTCCACAGTTTAGCGGCCCTGTAACTAAAAGCTCGATCTCCCACTGTTATTTTATTAATTCTTGGAATCATAAGCAGACCTGCATCTTGAGATCTTAATGTGCGCTCTGGTTTGTAAGTCATGATAAGTTCAGACAAGTAAGCCGGACCTTGGCCATTTAATGCTTTATATATTAAAAGGAGGATTTTGAAATCTGCCCTAAACTTAACCGGGAGCCAGTGTAAGGATTTCAGAACTGGAGTTATGTGTTCGTATTTTCTTGTTCTTATAATAATTATTGCAACAGCATTTTGGATTAACTGGAGGCTGTATAAAGAACAGTTGGAACATCCAGTGAACACCGCATTGCAGTAGTCAATCTTATTAGAAATAAATGCATGAATGAATTTCTCAGAATCCTGTTTATTTAGAAAGCGCCTTAATTTCCCAACATTTTTAAGATGGAAGAAACATGATTTGGACAACTTTGTAATATGCGCTTTAAATGACATGCTAGAGTCAAAGATAACTTCTAGATTGCGGGCTGATTCAGTAAAATTAATGGCGATTCCAACTGAGTTAAACGATGACAGAATATTGTTGTGATCAGCGTCATTCCCTCCAATCATTAACATCTCTGTTTTATTTGTATTTAAAGACAAGTAGTTCTCATCTATCCACTCCTTTCATTCACTAACACAACTAATTAAAGACAACATTGGAGAAACTTCATTTGATCTAAAAGAAAGGTATAACTGGGTGTCATCTGCATACGAGTGAAAATTAACATTAGGTTTCCTAATGAAAGATCCCAGTGGAAGCATGTAAAGTGAAAACAGTAAAGGTCCCAGTACTTTAGCCCTGCGGGACACCATATCTCACTTTTGTGTATAATGATGGAGTACTGTCAGCATATTTCTGTACATATTGGAATCGATTTGATAAATAAGAACCAAGTGAGCACAGTGCCTGTAAGCCCAACATCATTTTCTAGCCTGTGCAGTAAAATAGAATTGTCAATGGTGTCAAATGCTGCACTTAAGTCTAACAACATAATTACAGTGGAGTTTCCTTCATCAGAGGATATCAGAATGTCGTTTACAACCCGCGGTAGTGCTGTTTCTGTACTATGACAAGTGCGGAAACCAGACTGGAATTTCTCAAATAAATTGTAATGTGCAAGGTGTGACTGAAGCTGATTAGCGACGACTTTTTCTAGTATTTTAGAGAGAAAGGGTAAATTTGAAATAGGCCTATAATTATTCAGTATGTGTGGGATAAGGTCTGACTTTTTAAGTAATGGTTTAATGACTGACACTTTTAGTGCATCAGGTACTGTGCCATGCAATAATGAACTACTGATAATGTTTAGAATAGGCGCTGCAAGAACATCCATTGAATTTTAACTAGTTTTGTTGGCACTGGCTCTAGGGAACAAGTAGTGGGCTTCATTTTAGAAATTAAAGTTAAGACTTCCTGCTCAGTTACTGAATTAAAATTACTAAAGTGCTGAATGCAATGTTAGGCAGGGTCTGCTAAGCTAGTATGCAGTTTGTACTGTGATGGTGAGATCTGGGATCTTATATTTTTAATTTTCTCATTAAAGAAGTTCATAAAGTCTGTACTGCTAATATCTGTTGGTATTTTGCACTGTAGATCTGAATTTCCATTTGTTAATTTAGCCACTGTTCTAAACAGTACCCGAGGATTTTTATTATTTATTATTATTATGCTCCGGTTTTCGACACTCTAATTTAAGAGCTCGAGTGTTTTCATTAAACCAGGGAGAGTTTCTATGTGCTTTGATCGCTTTTCTCTTAAGGGGAGCCACTGTGTCCAGAGCATCTCTTAAGCTCACATTATAATGTGATGTTAGCTGATCTAAATTGTTTTCCACATTTACATTTGATGTTAACGGATCTAAATTTTTTTTTCACAATTACACTCAACTTACACAAAGTATCTATAAATTTTGAAACAGAATTACAATCTAGATGTCGCACTGTCTTTGTTTTAATCTGTGAGTGTGCTGGCAAGGGCAGGACTAAATCAAATGTAATTAAGTAGTGATTGGAAATAACTTCATTTAATGGAGTAACATTTAAATTTTGAATTTCAACTTTGCAAGTTATAATTAAATCTAATGTGTGGTTATGATTATGAGTTGAACCTTACAATTAATTATTCCAAGGTCTCCTCCTCGAGGCTTATTTTAAAACCTATATACAGTGCATCCAGAAAGTATTCACAGTGCATCACTTTTTCCACATTTTGTTATGTTACAGCCTTATTCCAAAATGGATTAAATTCATTTTTTTCCTCAGAATTCTACACACAACACCCCATAATGACAAGTGGGAGTACAAGTCCAAGAAGGTTATGCTCAAGCTTTATAATGCACTGGTGAGGCCTCATCTGGAGTACTTTGTGCTGTTTTGGTTTCCAGGCTATAAAAAGGACATAGCAGTAGTAGAAAAGGTCCAGAGAACAGCGACTAGAATGATTCCATGGCAAAGACCTGAGCCTATACAGTTTAAACAAAAGAAGATTAAGAGGTGACATGATTGAAATGTTTAAAACTATGAAGGGAATTAGTACAGTGGATCAAGACTGTTATTTTAAAATTAGTTCATCAAGAACATGTGGACACAGTTGGAAACTTGTTAAGGGTAAATTTTGCACAAACATTAGGAAGTTTTTCTTTACACAAAGAATGATAGACACTTGGAATAAGCTACCAAGTAGTGTGGTAGACAGTAAGACTTTAGGGAATTTCAAAACTCTATATTTTTTTGGAAGAAATTAGTGGATAGGACTGGCGAGCTTTGTTGGGCTGAATGACCTGTTCTCGTCTATATTGTTCTAATGTTCTAACCAAATCTGTAACCCAAAACACTAAATCATATAAACATTATAAGCTAAGACTAGGAATACAAACAGCAGCAAAGAGCAAAACTTTAAACCTTGAAAAGTAGTGTAAATCAAAACTTCAGCAAAGAACTCAGGACATGAACAGCCCTATTTAATTTGCCCTAAGGTAATAATTAATAGCAACATATGAGACTGGGAATGGGGGCCCCTGTCAAATAACGCTTAATTTGAATGGGGAAATAATACCTAAAAGGGTTATAATTATAAAATTTAAAGGAAAAAAAAGGAAACCGCATAGTCAAAACAGAGCAAAACTATAATCTCATTTCAACAGGTTAATTCTAGAAAAACAACATAAAAAAGTCTAAATAATATTCCTGGAATGACTTGGCAAACTGAATCACCACCACCAACAGTTATGAACATTAATCCATGAACATCTCCAAATGAGCAAAAAATACTTAAATACACTTAGTTGTCAAGGTATCCTGCACCTCTGGCACATGTTGATTTGATATAGCCTCTGTTTGAGAGAGTGGAATAATAATTGCACAAAACCAGAATGGCTTCTGGGATGGAGTATGTTTAGGGTATACACAACAAGATCTTTTAATCTAACTGGAATGCCTGGTACCCTCTTTTTCAAAGTCAAGGTAAGTAATGTAGGTACTGGGATTGAGACATACTGCACATATTACTAACAACAGGTGCTGGGGTTTGACATTTTTCCCATTTCATGTGGGCACTGATATTTGCTCATTTTATAAACAATAATAATTTATACACAATAAGAATTTACATTGTTCTGTTGCACAAACTGAATAATACTGTTCCTGAGATTCTGAACCACCAAATGTCACTTCACTTTCCAGGAAGTTCCATCCCTCACAAATCCCTTGATACTATTAAAGAAATATCTTTAGGGTTTTTTTTTGACTGAGGCATTTTGCCATGGTGTTAAAGAGGACTTTCCACAGAGGTACAAAACCTAACCCTAGAAGCCTTATCTCCTGATTAATAACACCTAAAATTATAATTCAATAAAGGTTTAGTAATAGCAAAGTTTGATAACAAGATAAAAAGGAAGTCATATTAAGAAGACTAGAAAAGACTAGAAGACTAGAAAAAAAAGAACAATAAATCCAGGAATGAGATGAACAATAAACCCCCAAAATCTGACTGGGTATCAGAGATGGTGAAATGGAATTAGCCACTTTATGCTAACTACTGATGAATGGCCATAAAAGGGACTTTTGGCTTCTTCAGGAACTGCTTCTACCATGCTGCCCAGGGGTGTTTATAGCTTCACACACAGCCTGTCCCTCTCAGTTCCAGGCCAAGTGGTGCTACAGTACCTGCAAGCACCCAAATGTTTCATTACATATTTTATAGAAATTAAAAAAATTAAAAAAAGTTTTATTGTTCACACTGTCAAATTTTCAGTGTTTGTGTTTGTTTGCCCTGCCATGGACTGGCACTCTTTCCGGGGATTGTTCTTGCCTTATGCCCTATGCTTGCTGGGATAGGTTCCATCTTCTCTGTGACCCTGTTCAGGACAAGGCAGGTTTAGTAAAAGGATGGATGAAAGTTGCAAGAAGCATGAGTAGCAAACCTCCCTGCATAGTACTTTTTTGGTATTGTACTTTTCTGGACAAGGTATTGAAAGTATTTTGTTTCCAAGGTGTTGCCATAGTTAAGAAGAGGTATGCCCTTTCACTTTTGATATTTTTAAGCAAGCACATAATAAGTAACTATATAACATACTTTTAACTGAGAAACTTATTTTGTAAGTATTATAACTAAGTTACTTTTAAAATGTAATGTATCCCCCAAAAGTACTGCTGCCCTTTAGCATTCAGTGTCCCTTATACCCATGTCCACTCAATTGAATCAATTGAATTTCAATTAATTTTGCATTTTATCAGTCAGTCAGTCATCCAACCCGCTATATCCTAAAACAGGGTCACAGGGGTCTGCTGGAGCCAATTCCAGCCAACACAGGGCGCAAGGCAGGAACAAACCCCAGGCAGGGCGCCAGCCCACCTAGATTTTGCATTTTATTTTTTGGGAAATTCAAAGTTGTCCATTATTTACTTTGGTATTGTTTTGATATTAGTTCTGAGATGCCAAAGCTGGTATTAACACCAAAGTGAAGATTTTAATATCGAGGAAACACTAGGGGACACACAATTAACAACTGAAAGAGTCATAATTTTAAAAAGAGAAAAGGTGCTGCCAAGGCTGAGCTCTACCAAATTAATGTATATGCATTAGGCATTCATGAATACAACCATTTTACCATTTCCATTGTGATTTATGTATGAATGTGTTTATTCAATTGTGGCACCGATAACTTGTGAAATGCTCTACCAATCATAATAAAATGAGGTAGTCTTATTATAATCCTAAAAAAATAAACACACTGATGACATTGAACAAAATTGGCTCATTGTAAGTTTTTCTGAATATAATGCACCTTCTTTTAAAACCAGAAGTAGCCCCAAAAGATCTTTTTCTATAAAACATAAATAAAAGTTGCTGAAAATTAAAATTTTCATTTGCTTCATTTGAAGAATTTTTTGTTTCCAGCAGTTTGTAGGTATAACATCATTTTATCACAGAGCAAGTTACTTTTTTCTTTCAATATCATTCAATTTTCAAGATTTTCAAATGAAAGTGGTTGTTAGCTTGTTGACTATAAGTAAATATTTTTCTTTTAACCATTATGCTACTACACACATGCTTTTGAACTTCATTAAATAATTTCTAATCATGTGTAAGCAGCCAAAGATTTAGCACTATGGAAGCATTATAAAATTACACATAACACACATACACACCTATGAATTGCAAAATTAGCAGCACCACACAGCCAAAGCTAACATACTTTGGTAAAAAAGATAAAGTATCTTTTGGCAGATAACTGAAAAAAGGTAACAAAAAATTGGTTGCTCTTTGCAGAGATCTCCAATGGAGACATGATGTGGGGTACAGCCCGGACACAGACAGCTAGACATGATGTTTTTATACCACACACGTTTATTTACACAATAATATTTACAATAAAGTGCACAAAACCCAGTGCCGCAGCACCAATCACCCCTTAAGTCCAGGCCTCACAGTCAAATGCCTTTCACTTCTCTGGTCCACCTCCACTCCTCTCCTCCGAGCTCTGTCCTCTTCCACCCGACTCCAACCATCGCATGGAGGGAGGTGGCCCCTTTTAACCACACCCGGACGAGCTCCAGGTGCTTCGTGATATGCCTCCGCTGACACTCCCCTGTGTGGCGGAAGCACTGGCTGTGTACCCGAAAGCACTCCGGGTGTCCTCGATCCTCTTCCCCCCAGCACTTCTGGGTGTGGCGGAAGTGCCGAGGTCCAGGGCTCTGTAGACATTGGGGCACCCCCTGGCGGCAACCACGGGCCCCTACAGAATTGAGCTTCCAAGCTCTGTACCCGTGGTCCCCAACGCAACCAGGGCAGTTGCCCCCACATGGTCTGGGGAAGGCGCAAGCCCTCCTCTGGTCCTCATGGGCGTCCCGGCCGGGTTGCCACCCCAGCCATCTCCGACACTGTACATTATGTAGTATTAAATTAATGTTTGCTTTATATCCTTTGTGTCCAATTTGACATTGTAATGTGAACATAACTACATTCAAATAGGTTCAAATGGACAAATATAAATTAAACATTTAAACATTTTTTTCAAGTAACATGGGAACATCAAGCTCAATGAGGATAAAAACTCCACATCATCTGCAAATGCAGACCGAAAATGAGCCAAAAGATTGTACAGATTCATGCATCATTGCAGATATTGTAGAGCACTAACTAGAGTTTTAGTAGACACGGCAGGGTTAAGGTCATAGAATAAAGAGAAACCTCCAAAAGACTCAGGAAGCAGAAAGTTAAAATTATAAAACTGAAAATGTTTTTCTTAATAACTTTACCATTAGCTTAAAATAATTGGAAAATTTGATGGCCTTAGATCACACTACATTTTATTAACTGGAGCAGTCAGTTTCAACATCTTAACCTGTTTAAACGCCTTTGCATCAAGGGACAGAGTCCCTTTCAACATTTCTTTGTCAATTTGACAAAGAAATCCACTTATACACCAAGTCACTACTTGCTACAGCACATTAAAGATAAAAAAGGAAGGATAAACTCAGAATTTTAACATAAGAACACAAACTAATAACAGTTTCCCTAGGCATCCACATAAACCACTGTGGTCGGGCTTGTGCCTCCTCCAGACCGCGAGGGGGTGTCCGTCCTGGTTATGTTGGGGGCCTCGGGTAGAGGGCTTGGAAGCCCAGCCCTGTAGGGACCCGTGGCCACCGCCAGGCGGCGCCCCGATGCCGGTATATCCCGTGTGGTTAATTTTAGGATGAGCAGCTCTGGTCTGGATTCATGCAGAAGAATTTCACACGTGTACCAATACTATGCCACACCCAAACATATTGAGATTGAGCTGAGATTTGAACAAAGCATTTTGTATAAAGATTTACCACCAGATAACCAGATTAAAAAATGTGAATTATGTTGGAGTGCATGACAGTAACTCATTTTCAGATATTGTTTAAACCATGCTGTTTAAATGCTGACGTTTTTGTCATTTTTACCACCCTGTCTTCATTTATACCTTCATGTTCTTGCAGAGTAAAACATTAAACACCTGACATTCATAGTGCTACCACTCCACATATTTAAAAAAAAAAAAATTCTATCATCCATTATTTTTCTGTCATGATTTATTTGATTTAAGGTCACAAGGGCTTAAGTGTACTTTAGCAGCTTTAGGCAAATGGCAGGAGTCGTTTCTTTATTCTAAAAATGCATGTCTTTATTCTGACCTAAGATCTGATTCCTCCTGTCTTGATTATAACTGCCTAAACTACAGTATTAACTTTAAACGCCAAAAAGGCTGTTTATTATTACACAGCAAAAGAGAAAAGAAACTCCTATAACTCAGCAAATTCCAAAGGAGAGTTCAACCAAATGAGACTGAACATTTCAGTTGTCTGAATCTTTACACTGAGAGGGATGCTATACATTTTAATTTTACTTATCTCATCAAACAGAATTTTATAGTGATGCTCATGAAATATCATCCACTTGTAATGTGGAAGAGAGCACATAATCAATAAATGAATTAAACTTTGTCTAATGGAGTTCCTTTTACAGAGTATTCTCTCACAATGTAATTACAAAGCACAAAACAATTCTGAGGGGTGGTGCAGTGGGTAGCGCTGCTGCCTTGCAGTTAGGAGACCCGGGTTCGCTTCCCAGGTCCTCCCTGCGTGGAGTTTGCATGTTCTTCCTGTGTTTGAGTGGGTTTCCTCCGGGTACTCCAGTTTCCGCCCAAAGACATGCAGGTTAGGTGCATTGGCCATCCTAAATTGTCCCTAGTGTGTGTGTGTACCCTGTGGTGGGATGGTGCCCTGCCCGGGGTTTGTTTCCTGCCCTGTGTTGGCTGCAATTGGCTCCAGAAGACCCCCGTGACCCTGTACAATAGTTAGGATATAGCGGGTTGGATAATGGATGGATGGATGTTATCAGATGAATCTACTCCATTATCCTCATAAGGAACACATGTTGGCACCTAAACATCATTAGGTGTTTCCACCAATATAAAGACATATGAGGTTAAACATTTTGTAATAGAAAAACTGAAATATGTATCTTTAATCATTAATCATGAATTTTCTGTTTTGACCTTAAAGCCAAAACGGTTGTTGCTCATTTCTTAGTATAATGATATTTAAATCTTTACAATAATGTTTATATTTTTAACTTATTAGTACATGCATTCCATGTTTGTCTTTTTCAAACATTGATAATCCATAGTTTTAAGCTCCTTATGAAAGCTATATGAAAGTTTCTTGATTGGATAAAGGAAGCTGATTAATAAAGACACACAGCTAAGTCCCAAAGACTTTAGTGAATGTTTTTGTGCAGGTTGTGACGCTGAATTATTCTGAAATACATAACATTTTTTCATAGCATCAGAAACCATCAAGACAAAAAAACTGCGTGTTAGAAGAGCAAATCAAGGGTTTGAGGTTTGATTCTTTGATAAAATCAGCTACACACCTATCATGATTGACTACAACACACAGTGTAGATGTGTGGAGGACCTGAAAAAGAGAAGCAGCAAGTAGGCCTACAGTATAGCCAAGTCAGGCAGGAAAGTGTGTTAAATTCAGCAAATTTTGCCATCAAGAATTTTGTGTTATTGACCATTTGATATCTTTTAAAGACCGGTCTTTATAATCAAAAAGGAATAATATCTTTACAATATCCTTTAGACAATATCTCTGAAACATTGCTACCTTTACTGAAACTTTGGTCAGACAGCAAATAAAAAAACATAACTTTTCTTGCCACTAACAAATGATCATCTTTTAAAATAAATATGTATTTAATTGTCTTTTAGCCAAAATACAGTATTTGTTAAAAATCAAAAATCTGTTTGGCTCTTCTTAATGTATCAGCACACGCACATACTTTTTTTTACCTTACCTTACCTTTCAAACATAAGAGGAACCTTCAATTTGTTAAAAACACAAACCATATCTTTTAAAAACACAATATATTCAAAAATGTAGAATTTTCTTACTCACCCAGCTATTTTCTGAACGAAATTAGAAAAAGTTTAGAAGACAATTCTTTTCTATAATGACACATTTTCACCATCCAGTAAAAAAGGGTGTGAAAGTAAGCAAAATGTTTAAATTTTCACTCTTTTCTAGAAAGTCTAATGATCTAGCAGCATACCATCTTCCTCAATGTCAAGGATCTGGAAACTCTAAGTAATTTAAACTTATTGTTCAATTATGAAGGCCTGGATGGCAGCTGACCTCTCATTGTGAGAGGCAGATACCTATGTCATGCTATCCACTTTATCTACTTCCATATTTGCTCATTCACTGATAAATGTAGATGTCTTCTTCTAGCACAAGCTTGGGCTCTCAATGGAAAGCCAATAGAAACATTAGCACCACATTGATAATAACCAGCAGCATCATAATAACAAAAACCACTACTTTCTGAGTTTCCGGGTTCAGGTTACACCGTAAGAAAGTGTTCAACAAGCTCCACCTTTGTCTTGTCTTTTCAGAACTCCGAGCCATATCCTTTGTTAGTTTTTTTGTTTTAAAAGGTTCACTTTTTTCTTTTAAGAAAACACAAGCACAGGCCTCAAAATGCTTCTGTCTCTCCTTAAAGGAGGGGGAAGGGTCTTGAATTAAAAAAGAAGACGGGCTGCAGTTTCTTTGCTAGCGCTGGCAAATGCAGTAGTAGCTATTGTTGCATCTCTTTCTATTCAGTCTTCGGCCAGATTTATTATCCGTATCCGTGAAAACATCCAATGAACTGAATAGATTATATGTCTATGCATATCAATATTTGAAACATATCTGTTTTCACTTAATTTAAAATGGAAGAAGCAGTGGATTAGCTGCACTTGCTCCGCTTGCTGTTTCCCTACTATTCTTATCAGCCAATCAGACTCTAGCATTGGACCCTGTATCCAGGATACCAGCAAAGCAAGGCAGGCCTTTGCAGCACAAAGGCACTTGGTGGGGGGAGTATGTAGGTGAATGCAGCATAATATATCTTAAAAACTCACTGCAGAGCTATGGATTAGAGGATCCGTTTATCACAGAGGTGACAGTATTGCTATACACTGCAAAATAAAAGCCAATAAGTTAATATTGCTTACATGAACCAAAAGTATGTCTGTTTTTATTTGTTTACTTAATTTGTGGAACTGAGGAAGAAGGGAGTACAGTGGAGATGAGAAGTAAAACATCCCACATTTAAAGGACAGGGGCAGGCATTTTAATCCACTTCTTTCTAAGTAATTTAATATTGCACAGAGACAAACATCAAGTCAGTCAAATCATTTCACCTCCAATACAACTCCTCCGGAATCCAGGTCTAATAAGTAAATAGCTGCTACATAAAAATATGCGTTTTTCATTTTATATAGACTTGAAGCTCACAAGTTTAGCTAAAGATGACCTCTGGATTGTTTAATCTCAACAAATAAAAATAGATGTCCTAGAGTGTTTTGTTACACCCTTGTAAGTGTGTGATTTTCACGTTATTTGAGGGTTGTAGTATTAAGTATTCTAACATGGCCAAGCCCTTGTTTACATTTTTTTTTCTAATAGTGAAACACACAGACCTCTGCTTGCATGGATTCTTCCATCTTTGCCATTCTTGCATTGTGTATCCTATGATTGATGCTAAGCAGATAGCAATGCTCTTCTTCTTCTTCCTAATATGTTCTTTGTCACATCATCGCCATCCACAGTTTGCGTAAAACTCAGCAGATGTCGCTGGTCTTTTTTTTCTTTATGCCATCTAACTTCATTTGATGATCATTTTGTCATAATAAACATAGAAAACCTAGGTCAGTGAGCCGAGGTTACCCATACATCATAGTTTTTGAATTTATAAGATGTATCAGGTCATAGACTTTCGATCAAGACCAAGATCAAAGTTCTAGTTCTAGTTTGCAAGTAATCACATGAGAGATGAACAGACCTTAGCATGTTATATATACAGATTTTGTCATTTTCCTCTGCTGCCACAGGATATTGTGGTCTTAAGTGAAACACATTTTAATAAATAAATAAAAAAATGCATGTTCTTGTCTATTTTTTGCCAGAATGTAATTTTTCTTCAGTTGATGTTTGTCATGTCAATGTTTATTATGTAAGGCACATGGATTAAGAATGTATATACATATTGTGAGGTTTCTGAACTCTTTTGGAATTCCCCCAACGAGACGACATATTGAAGTGCCTCCCGAAGCGCAATTGCCACGTCCGTGGAAGATTGCTTGTCCGTTTCCTGGGGCAAATGCAGGTTCACAGTGCTTCAGCATTGCAGAGGAAGCAAATCTGAGCCAATCGCAGTCGCGTCATAAGCGCCTGTCGACGATGGGTGATAGAAGGAACATTATTAATGTGGGGAACAGTATAAATTGGCCACTGACCTGACCACGACCCTGCTTGACTGCTGTGTCTGCATATAGGAGAGTGGTAGATCCCACTACAATAAATAACCATGCTGTTCCTGTTTTAAGCTGAAAAAAGCTGATTTTGATAAAGTACTGTGACTCACCCTCGTGTTTTGGGATGCAAGAAAGTGACTCACGCGTCACAATATATAAAAAAGAATTTTAAAAATATCATGTGGGGAAAAGGGGCAAACATATCAGATTAGGTCATACTCTAAGCACTCTCAGCGGGAAATAGAAATTGTAGCACTGAGGCAGTGCACCTTGAATCATATTCAAGAGGTAAAAGATTGCCATAGAGGGTGACAAGAAATGAAGTGAAGAACACACTCAGGATAATTTTAAAATGGAAGTATCTTTCAAATATATATGTATTTTTTCTTAAAATGATATAGATAATTTTTGTAATCTAAAATATCTTCACTTAAAACACAGTTTTTTGTCAAGTTAATATATATCTGATTGTGATGAAGTAAGTTGGATTTGAAAAACACTGAACTTATCATTTAACTCTCAGTTGACTTCTGTATTTGTAGTGAATTACAATTTTCAGTGGCTGCAGTCATTAGCAGGATGACCATATTTGTACTGAATAAAAATTGGAGAACTTCTTTACCAACCACCACCATCAACAAAATCGCCATTAAAAGTGCATTAAAACAAGGTTTGTGGCAGCTGTGGCTTGGTTTGTATTTTTCACTTGAGGCAGTCTAATGCAGTATGTTTTTGTCCTTAAGTAATTTCTGAGAAGTGCAGTCCATTTCAAAATGAACACAAAGAAACAGCATACTGAGATAGGACATTTCTGTTGTTCATGCAGTTTTAAAACACTCTCTCAACAGAAACAGAGGTTAGAGGCAGACACACAACAGATTTTACAGCTTTTGCTAGTTCTACATAGTTCACAGTTCTGATTTTTGAATTCTCGCTAGGGATATAGTACAAGATGATTTGTTTTGCACTGGTCCACTTGTCAAAGAGTGAAGAGTAAAGTGAAGAACACTCAAGCTGCTTTAAGGCATAAACTCGTCCCATATTGTATGTAAAATACTTTTAAACCTTTAAATATCTCCTCGACAGTCACTGCTCCGAAAAATGTATTACAATTTATCTTAGTTAGACGTTGCCACAACTGCTCGGAATTTGAAAAAGTTATAAATATTGTGACGGACAGCCGGGTCCCATGCCCAGCCGGGACGCCTCTGCTGCATACATCCCGGGGGAGCCGTCATGGACATTGCAGTACCTTCCCCGGGGCGCTTGGGGGCAGTCTCCCTGGCCGTGGATTCCTCCTCAATCTCCCCCGTGGCTCCATGGGACATGAAGTCCACCACAGCAGCCCGGTTGGGAGATGGGGTGGCCGCTAGGGAGTGCTGCGGAGAACCAGCCACCACACTGGACGGTTTATCAGCCCCACCCGGAGGTGCAATTAAGACCAGTTGGTCAGGCACCTGGAACACTTCCGGGTGGGGTATAAAAGGGCCTGCCTCCCAGCAATCAAGGCCAGAATCGGGAGGAAGAGGACGAGGTTGCCTGGGAGGAGTGGGAGTGGGAGTGGGAGTGGGAGTGGGAGTGGGAGTGGGAGTGGGAGTGGGAGTGGGAGTGGGAGTGGGAGTGGGAGTGGGAGTGGGAGTGGGAGTGGGAGTGGTGGTGGTAGAAAGAGTTGTTTAGGTGTGCTTTGGGGGACTGTGTTGGGCCTGTGGGACATGGGGAAGACGTGCCCCACGGCTGAAGAAAAAAAGAATAAAGCCTGTGTTTTGTACACGTGCCTCTGCGTGATCTGTGCCGGGTTGGGCGCTATATAGCACCTTTTTTCAGACTGGCGTAGTCGTGCGGATCCCGGCCCGTCCATTTGGGTCGGAACCTGCGTTAAAATCTCTTGCTGACCCGGCATAGCGAAGCGCAACAGCGCGGGGCATGGTTCTCGGCTCAGCGGCGTCGGAGAGCGCGATCCCGACGCAGCTACAGGCAACCAGTCAGGACTGCATAGCACAGCACAGCGCACTGAAGCGCGCACACGCGGCAGGGGCCGCAAGCCAGCACACGTGGTACAGCGCGAAGCGCGCACACGCAGCAGTGGCCGCAAGCAGGCACGCGCCCCACGGCGCGGGGTACCCAACCGAAGCCGCCAAGGAGCTGCTGCAGGCGCTTTGCAATGGGGAAGAAAAAAGCCGGGCGGACGCAGAGGCCAACTGGCAGACGCCGCCACGCTAGTCCGCCGCACGGGATGCCACCGGAGGTAGGTGACGGGCCGCGGGTTTGTTTTTCCGCATGTGGGTCGACCTACCCCCTGGACGGCGAGGGGCGAAGCACCCGGTGCGGGCAGGGGGACGGGTGTCCATGGCGTGACGGCGGAGCCAGCTCGGGAGAGAGCGAGGCGGAGCTGTGTCTTCCCTTCGGCCTGAGCCAGCGGCTGGCGGAGGAGAGCCCGGACGAGCTTTCCAACGCGGCGCCCCTGCAAGCGCGGCAGGAGCGGCTCCTTGAAACAGGTAAAGGGGGGGAGGGCGTGTTCCAATCACCCGCCGAGGAGGATCGGCCGGCGGGGATGACGGACTCCCTTCCCTCTCCTCCAGATTACCCGAAGGGGCCCGTGGGGGATCCACAGGGTCTGGCTGAGACGTGGTCGGCGGTGGATTAGGGCCCTCCTTGTCACCCCCCGCCGACCGTGTCTCGGCCAAACCCTGTGGATCCCC
>JANRMT010062813.1:117243085-117290509 GCA_026402145.1 Polypterus bichir lapradei
GGGGATCCACAGGGTTTGGCCGAGACACGGTCGGCGGGGGGTGACAAGGAGGGCCCTAATCCACCGCCGACCACGTCTCAGCCAGACCCTGTGGATCCCCCACGGGCCCCTTCGGGTAATCTGGAGGAGAGGGAAGGGAGTCCGTCATCCCCGCCGGCCGCCATTATTAACATCTCTTGGGCTGTAGGGGAGGTGAAGTCCTATGTCCTCGACCTACAGTCCCTTTTACAAGTTTTTCAGGTCCTGTCAGGGGAAGGAGGGGCTGGAGAAGAAGCTCGGTATCCCGTGCGGGGCCCTGGCTGAATGGCTTCGTGACGGCGGGTGGCCAGCCTCCCACCGGCAGGACAGAGCAGTGCAGGTAAGTGAAGCCGGCACCGCAGAGAAAAGGGGGCGGGACGCAACAGCAGCGGTGTTGCTTAGTACTGCCTGTCAGGCGGACCCGCCCTCCACACGAGAGGCTGCTGTAAAGGGACGCAGGCGGTGCGGGGTCCCTCCTTTTCTCATAGGGGGACTCAGACCGCCAGTGCGTTCCAAAGGAAAAGGGGGAACCGGAAGAGGAAACCGGAAACCCCGTACATAGAGCAGTGTATGCCTGACGGCTTGGAGCCGAAGGAGGGCTGCACTGCAGAGGGGCGGAACCGTCACAAGCCCTCCTCGGCACCTTATCAAATGCTTTCTGAAAGTCAAGAAAAATAATATTGTATGTTCCACTTTCATCATATCCTTTTGTTGCTTCCTCTTAGAATCCCAGTATGCTAATAAAACATGACCTCACTCTTGTGAACCCATGCTGACTGTTTGATAAAACTCCTGTTCCTGCAATGTGTTGCTTAATATTTTCCTTAATTATTCCTTCCATTAATTTACCTGTGATGCATATTAGGCTTACGAAACTCTAGTTTCTTGATTCTGCCTGGTCACCCTTTTTATAGTAAGAAAAGCACAACAGTATATAAATGCAAAGAATTATTATTGTAATGAAATAGTAGTTATTTTCCAGTCATTCATAATTTCCCCACCTGCATAGTGACTTTCTGAAAGTATACATATACTGTATGTACTTGTTAACCTCCTTAAGAACTCAAGGATAAATATTTTTGGTCCAGGTGATTTGTTTGATTTCAGCCTATTTAATCTAAGCAGTACTTCTCTTCAATTGCCAAATCATTGAGTAGCTCCTAAGTAGTCCCCTTTACTGGTGGAAGGTTATCCACTTTCTTACATGTGAAGACCTCAGAAAAATGCAACCTACTGTACTTATCCAAAACAGGGTCATGGTAAAACCGGAGCCTATACCAGCAACCATGGTGCTCAAGGCTGGAATTCATGGACAGGGTATCAGTTCATCGCAGGGAAGGATATGCTTTCCTTTAAACATTGAATCAAGGTTTATAAACCCTGGTAATTGAGGGCTTACGGGAAAGTACTCAGAGACAGTGCAGCAGATGCATGGCACACACCCACATGCAGCAAAAATCAAAGTAAAGATTTACCCTGTATGGAGCCCCCATGGTATTTGTTTAGTAAAACTTGGTTAGGATTGGTTGTGCTCAGGTCATCCACAGTGATCAAACTTGGCATGAATTACTTAGTCTGACTCTGTTTGATGCCTTCACCATGCAAGCCCTGCTCCTACAACTTAATAACCGAATTCTGTGCCAATATGAGGAATTCCTAGAGAAATATCAAGTAGATACTTATGTAATGAAGGAGTAAGCACAATGTCCGACTTTTTCCAACATCTATAATGTATTTTTTTAAACTGATGCACTATCCTTTGGAATTACTAATGGTCCACATTGGTGACCTTAGACGTATCCACAACCTTGTGCTGAAGGTAATGCTGAGATATTGCATGCACCAATTAACCAGTTTGGGCATAATATATCACTATATGCATCAGAAGAGCACCAATCAATCAAGAAATCCCCTATTCAGTTCTTTGAGTATCTACAAGTATGTACGTATGTATATTTTATAATAAAGAATATTTCTCCTCATTAAAAAATTATTAATGGATAAGGCTAACAGTTTGATTGGATGGGCCCCCTGATTTTAGTACAGCTACTCCAAATATGTAAGCATACTTACTGTATATGAGTATTTACTTGATATTTTTATATACAATCACACACTGGATAAGTACTGTAGAATATAGTATGCACAGAAATTTGAATGTATTGCACTAATCCTAATTAATCATGTTTTACTATGTGATTCTGCACCTTATAAGATGAAATCTTATAATCTCACCAACATAGTTCAAGCACTGTTAAGCACTGAATTGAATTGAACCCTCCATAGTTAAAACGCTGGAATGCACAGAGATACACTGAGTTTTATATCTAACTATTCCACCAATGTAAAATGACACCATGAAAGCAGATGTCAAAGACTGTGTGGATGACTAGCAATAAGCAGGCTTGGTTGAAAAGGATACCAAACCAAGATGGCAAAAGGCCAAAAGGTGTTGGCTTTTAGCATAATGAATAACTAGCATGGATTAATTAATGTAAAAGTGGACTTGTCTGAACTGCCCAGACAAAGGTGACAGCATGCCATTTTTAGGTGTTGTTCATTAGCATAAGCAGGAGTGTCCAAAATCATATCTATGTTAAGCTAAGTATAAAAATGACCCCCAGCCCAGAAACAGCTAGTTTCTCCATGGAAAGAGCACAAGTGTTTATTATGTTTAATAAAAGTCTTAACTGAACTCAGAAGACTTTTGGACTCTGTATGATTTCCTAGCTTTGGATATTGTTTGTTTGGGATTTTATTTTACATCATATACTGAAATGCTAGGTCACATTAGGGTACACAAGCAAACAAATCTGTTTGTTATTTTATTGTCAATTTTTATTTCTACAAGGGCTGCAGACCTCACAAAAAGAAGAAAAGCTTGTCTGTCTGGCATCCTGTATTTTACATACCATAACGGAACCAAAAAAGAAATAAAGGTCATAGATTCATATTTTACATTTAATATAATGTAATAAAGAAATAAGTGACAAAGATTGCTCCTTAACTCGCTGCAATTCTTAACCATTTGAACAGCTGTCAGGCAGCACCCTATTGGCTGTCAGAAAAAGAGACAAGCATTACTACGCTGGAAGATTAGCACTTGCTTAGTAGAGTAGACATGGGCTACGATTTTCAGTTGAGTAATCTGACATGGTACAGCGATGAGATCAGCGATTGTGGTTGGTAAATCTGAAATACCCTCCGACAAAATGTTGTGTAATGTGACATTGGTTTAAGTGTGCTTCATAGAAAATCCCAGGAGTAGAAACCACAAGTGTGAACACACTTAATTTATATCATAGCTCTCTACTCTATCTTGTGGACAGAAAAGAAATAGCATTTCACGCAAATTAAAGACATGCAGCCCACACAGTGCCCTTTAAGATGCAAACTCTGAGTGCAAGCTCTCACACTATTGACACGGTACATGCTACACACACCTGGGGCCTCATGCATAACGGCGTGCGTATAATTCACATTAAAACATGGTGTACGGACAAAAAATCCAGATGCATAAATCTGTGCATTCGCCAACTTCTAAGTTCTTCCGCTACATAAATCCCAGTCAGCGTGAAAAGTAACGGACATGTACGGGCCTGCCTCCACTCCCCAAACTCATCCCAGAATTACACCTCTTTGTATATGCATATCAATATAAATAGCCATTAAGCTCAGCGGTCTGTGAAAAGGCAATGGCAAAAGCATGGGGGAAAATGGAAGAATTTCAGCGAATACCAAGTGGAGGCAAGGAAAAACGTACTATTTGTTGGTTTTAACAGTGGTATAAACAGCAAAAGGAAGTTGATGGAGTGACATAGTGTGTCAGAGAAACTCAAAAGCTCAAGTTCACAGAGTCGCACAGTGCCTGAAATAAAAAAGAAGTTGTCAGATATCAAAGTCACTGTGAAAAGGCGAGTCGTAGCCCACCATCTGAGTGTCATATGAAAGCTAATTAGAGTACAGAGAAAAGAAAAAATAATAGGCACACAGTGGAAAAAAAGCTCAAAATGTCAACTTTAATCTCAAAATTTCCACTTTAATTATGTAGTTTATTTTGTCATTAAAGTAGAACGTCATAAATTTCATCTTTAAATCGTTTTATTTACTAGTTTCTCAAATACCATCGTAACTAAAGTAGCGCATTAAATGTTTTGTTTTGTATATGTTCTTCTATGTGCTCTATGTGTATGAATCACTATGTGCTTCTTAAACGGGCTTTCTCTTTTTCTGACAGGACACAGAATCCATTACATTTGTGATATGACAACTCTTTGAATAATTAAAATACTGAGATGTATACTTGATATAATTTTCATGATGATAGGAGTTAAAGCATGTTATTAAACATGGGAACACAAAAATGTTGCGTAAGCTCGTTTCCACACTCACATTGCGATGCATAAAACCTAAACTTGGCGTAAAGCCACACACATTTTCATGCCAGCTAAATGTTTGGCGTATGCAAGTTCTCCACTCAGTTTTGCAAACTGGCAGCATCCAGCGTCAAAGCACTGCTTTTGTTCCAGTGTGATTTCCCTTTCTTTTTTAGATCCACATCCCTGACGCGGCTTTATCAAATACACTGAAATTAACCGCACATTGTTTATTAGTTTAAGGCATCTGATTGTAATTAACCTGTAACAATATAATGGTCCACAGAATGGCCAAACTATTCCAAATACCATAGCTGCTTTAGCGTTGTTTCTCTCAATGCACCACTCAGAATATTTATCCCAATGTATCTGAGTGTGGAATCACAGCTCTACAGCAGCTGATTGGAAAGAGAATTATCGGTTTACGGCATCAAGCACATGCTGCCTCAGCCATTTGCCCATTCAATTAAACTGCTCTCAAACGGCAAATGCTTCAGTGCCTTTCCCGTACGGACAATGTGGTTCAGAAACAGTTTCATTCCAAGAACTATAAATGTACTCAATCAGTCCATCAGAACTGTTTTGTCACGTATGAGCGCATGAGGACCCAACGAGCAACGCAACAAGTCTTGCCAGGGGACAATGGCGGGGTACTAAACTCTGTCTCTCTGTTTCCATAGAAAAGATGAAGCGCCACCGCCATAATCCTTCCCAGACAACTTCAAGAAATGCAACACTTCTGGGTCCCTTTCTCTCCTCTGGTCCCCATCTGATGACGTCAACCACCAATCCATCACCACGTTTTCCCAGCATCCCATGCTTTTAATTTCCGGTACGGCACCTTAAATTGTCTGTCTAACTGCCCTTCCATGTCTGATGATTTCTGTGATATATTTGACCTTTTGGTTGCAGTATACGCAGCCACAAACACCAAACCTTTATGACATTGTGTTTGTCTTTATTAGAATGGCGTAGCTGGCAGGATAAAGACCCGAAAAGATGTCTGAAGGGCAGGACCTGAATAGCGCCCTAACGACAATGGCAAATGAGCTCCAGGCGCTCAAAGTGGACCAAGCGGCCACAAAGGTGGAGCTCGCCGAGACAAAGAGACTGCTGGCAGCAGTGGAGACGGTGAAGCCAGAGTCCACACAGGCCCCGCCTCCTCCTATTGTTCCTCTTTTGGAGAATGACATAGAGTCGCCCTTCTCGATCTTTGAAAGGACAGCCACCCTGCAGCGTGCCTATCATGACCTTCCCGAGGAGGAAGCTGCCCAATACAACTTTCTCAAGGCTGACATTTACAAACACTACGGTGTAACCCCTGGCCAGCAGGTAAGGGAATGGCGGCAGTGGAGGTTTGACCCCAGCGGCCCTGCTAGAGCCCAGGCCTTCAAGTTTTGGGGCAAGATTGGACATTGGCTACGGCCAGACGTCAACCAGGCTTATCAGGTGGTCGAGCAGGTGGTCTGCGTGGCATTCATACACGCCATGCTGGACATGAACAGCCTTTTGGAGGTGCTGGAATGACAACTGGCAGAAACCAAACTTAGGGAGTCTGAGAAGCTGGCTCGCGGGGTCCAACAGGGACATGTGGCCGTCCCGGAACCCACCCGTCGCACTACGGAGGCTCCAGCTAAACCAAGGAACAGGGTGTCCGCCCCGCCATGCTGTTTCACATGTGGTGAGGTGGGGCATATCATCATCGCCTGTCCTCTCAACCTGGAGCCAATGAACTGAAGCTGGGCCAAGGGTGAGAGGTACTGTGCTCTGTCTAATCCTCTGGTGGTCACCAATATGGGAGTGGTGTTAATAAATGGGCACTCGGTGGTAGCGTTATTCGATTCTGGGAGTAACATTACCATTGTTGCTCGCCGTTACGTTTTACCATGACAGTGGAGAGCTCCAAACACGAGAGTAACTTGTGTACATGAGGAGACCAGTTCATACAGGTCCACAAAGTGCTGCATAACCTGGGAAGGGAATTCTAGAGAGATGCTCGTCGCTGTGTTGCCCGAGCTTCCCTTCCAGGTTATACTGGGACAAGACTGGTCGGAAAGTAACCGCGGTAGAACTGTCACCACTCCGAAATCTAAGCTGGGTCTGATTATAGAAGGGCAAGCGGCCCTCCCAGCTGCTCCCATGCCATGCTCCTTGGCTATTTTTGATGACATGGACAGTCCGGGGGAGCCCTCTTCGGCTACGGACCTCGCCCCGGAAGTACGGTCGGAGGAGGCTCCAGGTCAGGAAGATGCTACTCCCGATCCACTCACCAGCGTGGAATATCAATTTTAGCAGAAATTGTTGTTAGTCCCACAGACCTACCGGCAGGAGGTGTGTGAACTAGCTCAGGCCCACCTCCTAGGTGCCCACCTCGGGGCCGAAAAAACGCTGGAGAGAGTGAAGCTCCGGTTTTACTGACCCGGGATCAATGAGGAGGACCGACATTTCTGTCAGTCTTGCCCAGTCTGTCAGCTGCGTCAGATACACCGGAGGGATCGCGCGCCTCTTGTCCCGATTCCCCTTACAGATGTGCCATTTGAGAGGATCAGTGTCGATGTGGTAGGACCCCTGGAACCTTCAACATGAGGCCATAAATACATATTGGTAATGGTAGACTATGCAGCTCGATATCCCAAAGTGGTTCCCCTGCGAGCTGCCAACTCAAAAAATATCACATGGAAACTGGTAGGTTTTTTCTCCCGAGTGAGCATACCTAAAGAAGTCCTAACGAACAAAGGTAAGCCCTTTACTTTGCATATATTCAGGGAAGTCGCCAAGTTACTCCGCATTAAGCATCTCAGGATGTTGGTATACCACTCGCAGACGGATGGGTTGGTGGAACGCTTTAATCAGACCCTGAAACAGATGCTCCGCAAGGTAGTCATCATGGACGGTAGGAACTGGGACCAACTTTTACCGCTGGTGCTTTTCGCTTACCGGGAGATGCCACAAGCCTCCACAGGTTTTTCCCCTTTTGAACTCCTGTACGGACGCCAACCCCAGGGCATTTTGGATGTCCCAAAACAAGGTTTGGAAAGGGAGGCGCTTCCCTCCACTAACATCCTAGAACATATCACGCAGTTATGTGATAGCCTAGACAAAATTCGACCTCTTCTTAAAGAACACATGGCTAGGGCTCAAGCAGCGTAGGCCCAGAATTATAACAGGAATTCCTTCCTGCACGAATTTCAGCCGGGAGACCGCATAGTGCTGTTTGTGCCCACTTCTCATTCCAAATTGTTGGCCTATTGGCAAGGCGCATATGAGGTTAAAGAGAGGATAGGGCTTGTGGATTATTTAGTGAGCCAACCAAATCATCGACCGAACGAGATGGTGTACCACGGTAACCTATTGAAACCCAGGAGGGATAGGGAAGAGCCACCTCCCTCCGGACCCTCCCTCTCCCTTTTCTCAAAGAAAATTAACTTTAACCTCAGCCACAATTTGACTGCCCACCAGCAACAGGAGCTCGAGGGTGCAATCCGGTCTGTCCCGGAAGTGGTTAGTGAAGCACCAGGCCGGACCTCGTTGATTCAGCATGACATTGTGACGGACCCGGGGGTGGTAGTCAGGGAACGACCCTATTTTCTGCTGGAGGCAAAACATGCTGAGGTGGAGCTAGAGGTACAACGAATGTTGGATATGGACATCATCGAAGAAAGCCATAGCCCATGGTCCAGTCCTCTTGTCCTTGTATCTAAGCCGGACGGCTCGTGGAGATTCTGCAATGACTTTAGGCAGCTTAATCAGGTCTCCAAGTTTGATGCCTATCCTATGCCCAGAATAGGCAAGCTCCTCGAGAGGCTGGGGACGGCCCGTTATCTGATTACTCTTGACATGACAAAGGGATACTGGAAAATTCCCTTAATGGCATCTGCAAGAGAAAAAACAGCTTTTAGCACCCCTAGTGAGCACAGGCAATACAAGGTTCTTCCCTTTGAGCTGCATGGGGCACCAGCAACTTTCTAGCATCTGGTAGATAAAGTGCTATGGCCCCACCAGTCCTATTGTACCACCTACTGGATGACGTGGTCATCTTTAAAAGGCACCTAGGAGGAACATGTGTTGCAGATATATGCTGTCCTCCTGACACTAGCGAAAGCTGGGCTGCGTATCAATCCCCAGAAATATTATTTCGGGTTGAACAAAGCCAAATATTTGGGCTACCTGGTAGGAGGGGGAATGGTGAAGCCACAGTGTTCCAAAATCAAAGACAACCTGGAATGGCCCCGTCCAATAGTCAAGAAGCAGGTGCAAGCCTTCTTAGGACTAGAGAGTTACTACCGCCGTTTTGTACCTCGGTTTTCTGAGATGGCTGCACCCTTGGCCGATTTGACAAAGTAACGGGCCCCTTTTAATGTGGTGTGGAATAGCATGACGGGCATTCAGTGACTTAAAACTGGCCCTCACGACAGCACCTGTTTTGAGAATCCCAGATTTTTGTCTTCCTTTTCTCCTCCAGACCAATGCTTTGGACACGGGTCTAGGTGCCATGCTGAGCCAGAGCATCGATGGTGTTGAGCACCCCGTGATCTACCTAAGCCGAAAACTGTTGGACCGGGAGACAAAGGTATGCAGCAGTGGAACAGGAAGCCCTAGCCATCAAGTGGGCGGTGACAGACCAGGAGCAGGAACGGGGGTTGTTCTGAGTGAAGGATGTGTGCATCTTGGCAGTATGTGTGTGTGTAAGCGAAGTAGTGGTGGCACACATAGCAGTAGGTCTAAGTTGAAGGCAGCAGGATTAGTACAGCTCAGCAAAAGGACAGCAAGTAAATGGCCAGCTTAGTATTGCTAATAGTAAATACAGTAAGTGATAGGGGTGTACAATAAGTAGGTAAAGAAATATTAGTTAACTTGGGTACAGGGTTGCTGAACTTGAGCATGAGGTGGTTAGAATACATTGTAGTAAAGAATTAGCAGATCTTACCCAGTTGTGTTTTAAGGACATAGTGTGCACCCCAACATGGAATGTACGGAGACTCGAGATCAGAGAGGCATTGGTCAAGTATGTGCAAGACAAGAGGTTGATGTTCTGCAGAGTCATCAAATCCAGAGTTTAAGGTTTCCAACTATTTTCAGGATATTGCAGAGCCAGATGGTGACTGTGGTAACTATGATGAGATAAGTGCAGGCTATCAGTCCTGCAATCCAAATTTAAGGAGTCAGGTGCCAGGCTGAAGTGCGAAACTGACAAGGTGGTCTTCTATGAAGTTCTTCCTGTGCCATGCACCAGTACAGGAAAAAGTGAGGAGATTAATAGGCTTAATGTGTGGCTAAAATTTTGGTGTAAGGTAGAGGGGCATAGGCTAATGTGATACTGGGAGTCCTTCTGGAACAGATGGGATCTGTTCCACCATGACAAGTTAATCTTGACAAGGAGACAGACCAATGTATTGGGGAGGTGTATGAGTAGGTTAGTTGAGGATTACTTAGGACAGGCAAGGTTTACAACTTTATAGGAAAAAACAGACTGTAGTGTGAATACAAATATACATGATAACTTTGAAAGTTCTAGATCTCTGTAAAAAGCCAAAACAATACATAAATATGAGTTGCTTAATGCTAAGAGTTGTTTGTCATTAGCACTAAAACATAAGTAACATGATAATTGTTACTAACCCTCACCTATTCTGTTTCTCTTCTCGGTACTCAAATGTAGCACTTGGTGCCACGGCCAACCTGCCAAGTTGTTTTGCTTGCCTAAGGTAAAGTCATCCCTGTTGGAGGATCTCAGAAATCATGGGGTAGAGGGGTCCTTTCATTGGATTGGCTGGCCCAGCTCTGTTTCAGCTGTGGAATGGCCAAATGGGGGAGGCAGCTTGATGGTTGAGGTCTCTAGGACTCTAAACAAATCCAAATCATATTATGTGATATCATCTACTGTTAAATTCTTCTCCGTACTTGTAAAAGTTTTATTTTTATACTGTATTGAGGATTTGTTCTGTTTTGTGTATTGTATTGTATTGACCCCCTTCTTTTTGACACCCACTGCACGCCCAACCTACCTCGAAAGGGGTCTCTTTTGAACTGCCTTTCCCAAGGTTTCTTCCATTTTTTCCCTACAAGGGTTTTTTTGGGAGTTTTTCCTTGTCTTCTTAGAGATTCAAGGCTGGGGGGTTGTCAAGAGGCAGGGCCTGATAAAGCCCATTGCGGCACTTCTTGTGTGATTTTGGGCAATACAAAAATAAATTGTATTGTATTGTATTGTACTAAGAATAAAATAAGTGAGTTGGATTCATAAGTGGCTGCATGTACTATGATGTTATTGGAATAAAAGAAACCTGGCTAAATAATAGATGGGGATAAGTGTAACAAAATTGAGAACACAATATTTAGGAAAGACGGGCAAAACTGACAGGGAGGGGGAGTCAGGAGTTATATAAAACAGGACATAATACAGGTCTTTTTTAGTTATATGGTGAGCTACATCTCAGTGAGCAGTGTGGAAGAGAGTAAGAGTTTAGGGATCTTCAAATCTTTACATGATGTCATGAATATAGGTGAATAGGATTGGTTAACTTTTTGGGCTGAAAGGCTTGCTCTAATTACAATTGTAATGTTTTAACATGTAACTCTTTAAATTATTTTAATAATCACGCTTTAATCATGTCTTGTTACCGTGGCTAATTAAGCTGTTTCAAGAAATAAATATGTTTGTAATGACTACCAAATGTTATAAATGTATTTCTGTTCAATATCTTTTCTCAGCATACTGCTGTGACATTGCTACTTTAATCAAACCAGATTCCTGTCCACAGAATGAGGCAGACTGATTGGTGACACAGCACTGGATCATCATTTTTTTTATAACAGTTAATACTTGTACATGTTTTACAGTTGTGCACCAGAATGGATTGTAGGGTTTTAAAGTACCATAATAGTGGGTCTTCTGAGGAGCTACTTTGCATGTGCTAAAGAACCACATTTCATTCTGTTTCATCTAAGTGAAAAAATAGTGTAAAGAAAACCACTTTAAAATCTTACACTTATTCCATACTTGATTCAAGCCAAAGTATTCTGTGACATGACATTGACAATATTACATGCAACTTTTAAAGTGATTGAGATAAACTGCCAATGTTGATGTACACTGCATATCATTACTAAGTGTGATAGATAAAGGCCACAATGAAACAAAATCAAAATTAGATTTTTTAGCATATGCAAAGCTGCTCTTCAGAATATGGTAGAAACAGAATAATTAAGGATGGCATTAGTTAAGCTTTACAGTTTCCTGGGGGTAGACAATTGTTCAAGCCAATAAGGCAGTAATAATTTTAGGCTTTGATGCCAAATACAGTGTTGTCACGTTTAGAATTTTAAATCAACATTGAATGAATCAGCTTTATAACATTATGGAATATCATCACTGGTGCTGTTTCTTGTAATAATACAGAGTTCTTGCATCAAATTCTGTAACCCCCTAAACAACCACAGCCCCCAATCCAGTTTATTAATGTGGGATTAAACATCTATTCTGAAACCACAATAAACCAGGAAATACAAAGAAGTGGCATTCATGTTACCAAACAAGATTTTAGGAATAATTCTTTTACAGGCAATTGAACATATTCCCTGTAATGTTGAACAGATGTTGTTAGGAAATGTGACAATTGTTATGGACGTGTCCTCAGAGGTTGTGACATGGGTATTGTGAAAGAAATAGATATACAAAATCTAAGCTGTAGATAAAAACGACCAAATCTACAGTTTGCTTAAAAATCTGCTTTTTTTTTGTTTTAGTGTCAACCTTCTGATGCCATGCCTTAGTTAGTATCTAGCTCTTAGTTTCTGTCCTTGCTACACAGTTTTCTTTGATCTCCCTGTTTTGACCTGTTTCTGCTTTCACATCCTTCTCCTGGTTACTCTAAATTTTGCCTGCCAAACAGACATAAAACCAGCAAGGAGTTATTGCAATCATAGAATGCAGTCATACATACACAAAAAACATATTCTCAACTACTGAGAGCAGAGAGATTGATAGTTGTTAGAGAGTTAACATAGATGACAAATGGAACTGCTGCATTTCAGCTAGCAATCATAAAAGGTTCAACATTTAAAAGTTGCATAAGTATTTGTTTTTTTTTATCTTAACTCATTATTCAAAAATACCCAGGCAATGCTGACTACTTCCATTAGTTTGTAATAGAACAGTAAGCACAAGACTAAGAGATATGGCAGTTGAAAAATAAGAATGAACAAAAGGCACAGAAGCAGAAAATCTGAATGAAAAAATGGCTACTGTGTCATCATATGCTAACACACATATGCTGTGCATTTCTGAGTGTATATTTTCCTGTTGTCTTAAAGGGCAAAATACAAAGAAAAAAATGCTACAAATGAATAATAAAAAGCACAAACAGTCACTGAAGAAACAGTTGAATTCAATATTGTTGGTTTTACACTACAAATTAAAATGAAATAACCATTCAATAAAAAAAAAAGTTTAAATGTCAGTGGCTTATATCAATGATGACACATATTACCAACATAAGTTACATCAAGAAGGACTTTGGAACATCTACCAGTACAAAAACAATTTTTCTATTTCACACTTAAAGCTGACCAGTGTAACTAATAAAATGATATTGAAATTGACTTAAAACAGAAATAAATGTAACGTTCATTGCTTAATGGTGAACTAAGTATGGCTGCTCTTTTGAATTGATATTGTCATGCGTGTACACCTGGGAATCACCTTCATGGTTTTGGCAAAGTAAACAATTCCACCTCAGGATGACAGGGGGTGCTGATGCTAACATTATTGTCTGTTTCCCCAGTAGCATTGACGGGCTGCTGAATGAAGATATGTAGCTTTAACCTCTGTCCCAAGAAGCCAAATACAGGCAACTAGAGAACTAGGCATCAGATCTTCACCAGCCAAACAATAAGACAGATCACCCAAATCCAAAGCTACAAAATTCCGCAACTAAGCAAGGCTAATGAGATCCATTTTTTGTTGCTTTCATTTTACTGTTGCACATGTGTATTTCTGTTAGTATTAAACAGAATGACCTGGCTGGTGCCCTAACTTTTAGCCTGCATATGATAATCCATTCATGGCAACATTGCAATATTTACTCCAATACAACTTCAACAGAGTACACGACTGCTGTAAACATTCTGCATATAATTCCAAAAAAGTCACAGGGTTTCACTATGGATAAATTGTGTTTTTTATGTTTGGTTGTTGTTTCAAATCCAATGAACAATATTTACCATTGATATTTTGGAGAAAAAGGCAAGTAAAATTAGTCAGTCCTGTATAACTGAATGGCTGCATTAAAGTGGGTCCAGCAATAAACAGACTGGTGTCCTATCTAGAACTATTTCCAGTATTACTTACAAATTCTGCTTTGGATGCTATCAAAATCTGAAATAATTTCATTCAGAAAATGGCTGGCTGGATGAGTATAGCAAAATACCAGCAGAGATATGGTTTTTGAGCTATATTTCTGTTGAGTAGCTACAGGGTGATTCAGTGCCACATATTGGAACTGAGCAGCCACTAAGATGTTCATATTAGTTTAACTGGTTATTCTAGATTAAAACAGGGTGAGTATGAGTAAGAGTGAGCTCTATGATGGATTCAGACTCCATCCAAGGTTGTCTCCTGCCTTTCACCCATTGTTATTGGGATAGATTTTGCCCCCAAACTGGATTCTGTGGGAATTATATTATTTCAAATGTATTTATGGATTTTCATTTAATTGCAAGTGGAATAATAAGTTTAATTTTTAGTGTCTTAGGTATGAGAAGCAAAGAGTCTTTTTTCTACTTTTTCTTTTTACCAACTGTGTTCAGAGAAAAAAGGAAGGGGATTTTGGTAACAAAGCAGAGCAGGAGATTTGAAACACGTCTCTGATATATTCACAAGTAGCAGCCATTTTAGAGAAATTATTTTCAAATGTTTAGAAAAATGTCTCCTACTTAATATTTACTCACAAGTAAATACATTCTACATTAAAGTGCAAGAAAATAAGAAAAAAATAAGGTAAGCTACCTCATTTATGGCCAGCTGTTCCCCTCCACCTCCAGGGTGACCAAAATAAAGATTGGAACTACGAAAATCTTCATAGAAGCCTTCTTCACTACCCACATCATCGTGGAGAGCAGTTTTATCAGATGCTCCATCATTGATCACTGTAAGTAAATTATTTTTATTAGATATAATGTACTGCTTCTTTTATTGAATAATTCTTTCAAACAGTTTTATGGATTCAAGTTAAACTTATTTGAATCCTGGGAAACAAATAATAATTTCTCAAGTATGACAAGTTTAATGATTTTTTTTTTTTAAATTTTGGAACACCTAATCTAAAGTGATACTGGATCCTAAGCTCACAAATATTAAAGTTTCATAGTGATCAAACAGGCTGAAGACAATAAAAGGAGTCACAGGTACATAATGCAGTTGGGTGTTAAAATTAGAGTTGGTTTATAACATTGTGACAATCCCTTTCTTCTCTGTAAAAGCAAGTCTTTAACTATGCCAAGATCCTCACGTCATCTGATCTGTTTAGAACTTCCAGACTTTGCAACATTTCTGGAAGTATTTTTTCCTCTTGTGCCAGAGCAAATTAACACGTTTTTTGTCATTTTTGGGCAAGATTATTTGAGTTTAATTTGATTGATTTGTTTGTAGCTACACTGGAACCTATAATATTTCACATCAGAACTTGGTACGATGATAGCTGAGAGATCGGAGCTCAAAAGAAAATTGATTTCATTAATTGGGTTGTGCATCATAAATTGTCTTGGTTTTATACTGTAAAATCCCGTTTTTTGGAAAGAAATACCTAAAGCACAAAAATTTTTTGTGTTTTATCTAGTTGATATTGGGTTAAACAAAGATTTTTGATCATATAAATACTTTCTTTTAAAAAATTTGAAGTGTTGTACTTGCTGCTCTTCTACCAGTTGCAGCTCCTTTATTACATAAGTGGAGTAACAACAGTTTATTTTTGTGTTTGCAATTTAGGCACAATAAAGCCAAAAACTCCTTAGTGCATAAGGGGTTAAAAGAAAATTAAATTGATATTTGATATTTTTAGCAGTGTTCATTTCAATAAAAAAAACATTTTTGAATAAGAAAATGTGCCACTTCCTTTGTGTCCATAAATACCTTTACAGTCCCAAGATGATGAACTGTCTAAGATGATATTCTGTTGTTTCATAGCAATAGTAGGAGTTTAGAGGGAAAAGGAACAAATCAGGCTTTAAGGTCAGAAAATTGCACAGAAAGTTAGAAGTCACAGTAATTGCACACTATAGTACATTACACTGCATTTAAATATAAAACTGCAGACGAAGAACTTGCAAATAACAAAAGACCTTTCATATCATCAAAATGCTCACTTCAAGGTACTCACATTACTACACATGAAAGACAGCCATGTCATCTGAAGAAGGAATTCCAATAAAATTATTGCGTATAATACAGAAGTATCAAAAATCTGGCTTCCCCCATTAAGCATGGAGATACATGCCTATGAATCAAAATTGAAAAAAAAAAAACTATTAGGTTCTATCTCTGATGCATTCCCACAGTTTTTTTTTTCTAGTTGGACACTGTGATATCAGTCAGCTGTGTTAAAACTGTAAGAACTGCAAGTTAACTTTAACAGCAGAGATGAAAACAAGTTCACATTTGTGGAAGATGCAAACTACAGACCAGTGTTTCTGGTGAACACAAATGCTAAATTGATGGCTAACCTCTTGTTAACACTAGAATCCCTGAAGCCTACAGAAAAACTCATAATCCCAGCCAACCTTAAATTCCTTTACACGTATTTTGTTTTGTAAATATGTCAATCAGCACAAGCAGCAAGCAACCAGATGTCCCATTCCCCAATTGACGGAGCACAACTTGGGCAAAAAGTTCTCCCAGCTCAAGCCAAGGCTCCTTATCTGCGTGTGAGGTGCCTGAAGTTGTATAGGATAAATAAACAGTATATTGATATTTGGAATACATGCATTTCATCTGTTTTCAGTGTCTACAAAGATCTGGGTAAGTGTAGGATGAAAGGAAATGTGAGAAATACAAGAAATGCTGAACACATAGCTAAAGCAGAAACTTTTTCCATGTTTTACTAATAATGATGTGAAGTGTAAAATGTGTGAAGATTTTTGTCCAAATATCAAATAAACATGATAGATAGATAGATAGATAGATAGAAACTTTATTAATCCCGAGGGGAAATTCACATAATCCAGCAGCAGTATACTGATACAAAAAAAAAATATATATAAAATTAAATAGAAATAAAAATGCATGTAAAAGCAGACAATAACTTTGAGTAATGTTAGCATTTACTCCCCCGGGTGGAATTGAAGAGTTGCATAGTGCGGGGGAGGAACTATCTGCACAGTCTGTCAGTGGAGCAAGATAGTGACAAAAGTCTGTCACTGAAGCTACTCCTTTGCCTGGAGATGACACTGTTCAGTGGATGCTGTGGATTCTTTATGATTGACAGAAGTTTGCTTAATGCCCGTCACTCTGCCACAGATGTTAAACTGTCCAACTTTACTCCTACAATAGAGGCTGCCTTCTTAAGAAGTTTGTCCAGGCGTGAGATGTTCTTCTTCTTTATGCTGCCTCCCCAGCACACCACCGCGTAGAAGAGGGCACTCGCCCAAACTGTCTGGTAGAACATCTGCAGCATCTTATTGCAGATGTTGAAGGACGCCAACCTTCTAAGAAAGTATAGTCGGCTCTGACCTTTCTTACACAGAGCATCAGTATTGCCAGTCCAGTCCAATTTGTCCTCTAGCTGCACTCCCAGATATTTATAGGTCTGCACCCTCTGCACACAGTAACCTCTGATGATCACAGGGTCCATGAGGGGACTGGGCCTCCTAAAATCCACCACCAGCTCCTTGGTCTTGCTGGTGTTAAGGTGTAAGTGGTTTGAGTTGCACCATTTAACAAAGTCTTTGATTAGCTTCCTGTACTCCTCCTCCTGTCCACTCCTGATGCAGTCACAATAGCAGTGTCATCAGCGAACTTTTGCACGTGGTAGGACTTCGAGTCATATTGGAAGTCTGATGTATATAGACTGAACAGGACCGGAGAAAGTATAGTCCCCTGCAGCGCTCCTGTGTTGCTGACCACAATGTCAGACCTGCAGTTCCCGAGACGCACATATTGAGGTCTGTCTGTAAGATAGTCCACGATCTCTGCCACCAGGTGTGAGTCTACTCCCATCTCAGTCAGCTTGTCTCTAAGGAGCAGAGGTTGGATGGTGTTGAAGCCGCTAGAGAAGTCCAAAAACATAATTCTTACAGCACCACTGCCTCTGTCCAAGTGGGAGAGGGATCGGTGTAGCATATAGATGATGGCATCCTCCGCTCCCACCTTCTCCTGGTATGCAAACTGCATGTGCACTTTTATTCAAGAATAACACCAAAGTAAAAACAAAATTCAATTTACATGTTGCTGTCAATGAATTACAAACCCATGCTCAAATGTCAATTAACAGAAAGTTAATACTGGTATGTATTCCTGGATGGTGCAGAGGTATGAGGTGCTGTCTTATAACCAAAAAGTGTCCGGTTTGAGTCCCAGTACTCTGTTTTTTGAGAAGTGAGTTGCTATTATTATTACTATAATATAATGAAAACATACATTTGATGTGAGTCTGTAACACCCAGTGTAAATTTTGGCTACTTGTAAAAGTTAGCGCTTTTATATTTGCGATTCAGTTTTATTCTCTCAGTGACGTTCACATGGTAGAACGAACTTACCTCTCCCTCTCCCTGTCTGAGTTAATGCAGTTAACCTCCATCATTTTCACAACAGCAGTGAAGGCCACAGTTGGTACTGTGGTTGATGCCTGCTCAGAACTATTTGTTGTACCGGCAATCAAAGATACGATGTCCAGTGACCACTATCAGACTGGACAAAGGCAGGACCATAACTGTCAGCATGACACTGCCAGATCTAAACACTACCGTGGCAAATTGCTCAAGTACTAAAGTGACTATAGCTGCAGGTGGAAATCCCAGTTTACTTTATGGTGACAAGCAGAGCTGAGTTGCAGTGCAGAAATCTATTTGCCAGTGAAAGTACAGTGAAGAAGCTGTCTGTTATTACGGTATATGATGCAGTGACATCAAAACATCTATATATCTATCTATCTGCTTGATTTCTTGAATTTTATATACCATGACAAAAAATAAAAAAGAAAAGAAACAACAGAGATTGTGACTAAACTCGCTGTACATGGAAGGTATTGTACAGAATTAGCTTTGTCAGGAAACTGTCCTGAAACACCTTTAGAGAGTCAAGTAATTTATTATGCACTAATATTTCCATTTGTGTAATCCGACATTTTCAGGTGAAAGTTTAACATTATGTTTGAACTATTAATACAAAAATAAATGCGTTGTTCTTATACATATTGAATGCATCAATAAACATTCACAGGTGCAGTTTGGAAAAAGTATGAGCCACCTCAAAACCAGTTCCCAGAAAGACAGAGGTAGTGATAGCTGGGTACTCAGTCATTAGGGGGATTGAAGCAAATACTTGCTCCAGAGACAGAGAGTCTCGCACAGTGTGTTGCCTTCTGGCTGCACAGGTGGGAGACCTCTCTGCAAGAGTTGATAGGCTCTAGGCTGGGGTGAACTCAGTTGTCATTATTCATGTTGGAAAAAATAACATATGCAATGGTAGTCTGTCAGTTCTGCAGTTCACATAGTTAGGTACCAGGCTGAGGAACAGAAGTGGCAAGGTAGACTTCTCTGAAGTTTTATTTGTGCCACATGACAGTCAAAGTAAGACTGATGAGAAGACTCAATGCGTGGCTCAAATCTAAAAGTAGGGTAGAAAGGTATAGGTATATGGGGCTTTGGGACTCCTTTTGGAACAGATAGGACCTATTTTGCCATGATGGGGGACATTTGAACTAGAGGAGCACCATGAGGAGCAAAATGTTGGGGAAGCATATTAGTAGGTTAGTCGAGGATTGTTTCAACTAGGGTATGGGCATCAGGGAGTTTAGAACAGGTCAGGTTTAGAAATGTACATGAAAGAATAATGGTGTAAAAAACACATAGTAATATAAATTCTAATCAAAGGTTTAAATGAAAAAGTAAAATGAATAACACATTAAACATAGCTTGCAAGCAGAGATTTTTTTTTTGTATGTAGCGGATCATCATTATAACATTAAAAAAATAACAGAAACCTGACTAAATAAAAAAAGATGGGCATGAGTATAAAATAGAGGGATACACATTTTCAGGAAGGATAGGTAGAACAGAAAAGGTGGTAGGGTTCCTCTTTATGTCAAATAGAATTTAAACACAAGTCTTCTTCAATTGGACAATGATTCCCGTCTTAGTGAGTTTATCTGCCTTTGTCTGGAAAGTGCTAGGGAAAGAGACCTTATTTTGGAGTATGTTATAGACTGCCCAATGTAGAAAATAATTCCAATGCGCATCTTTTTAACTATCCAAACAGTAACTGGGACAATCTTGCAAATAGTTGATATACCGAGCAGGAGTTTTTAAAAGTACTCAGTCACTGTTTTTTAACAAAGTACGTTAAAGCACCAACATGGGGGGGAAGCCTTTCTAGATTTAGTATTTTGTAATAATCAGGATAGAATTGAGGGTGTAGGCGTGATTGAACCACTAGGGTCATTTGACCATAAAATAATACAATTATCAGTATTTTCAAACAGTACAGATGCAAAGACTAAAACTGTTAAGTTTAACTTTGGTAAAGTCCAAGGAAGATATTCTGGGATAAGCTTTTAAGTGTAGAGATGGTCAAGGAGCAGTGGAACAGGTTTAAAAACGTTTTACATAGGACAGGACAGGTTCATGCCTAAATTTGAAATTAGCAAGAAATGTAAAAGAAACTCTGCAATTGTTTAATAAAGAGTTAAAAAAGAAGCTGCAAAGGAAAACAACTGTGTAAAATGTATAAGACTAATAACTCCAATGTGAATTGTAGGGCATATGAGAACATTAGGGCAACTATTAAGAAGGATATTAGGACGGCTAAAAGATGATTAGAAAGGGATATAGCAGATAAGGCAAAAGATCACCTAAACAGATTCTTTTCTGTATTTTAGTAATAAAAGAACAGTTAGGGAGAAGGTGAAGTGCATCAGGAATAGTAAAGGGGAATTAAAAAATACAGACAGTATAATAGCAGGTTCTCTAAAATTTTTCTGAGTTCTTCATATGTGAGAAAACAGATAACCTCCCAACAGTAAGTGGGACTACTAAGGAGATATTGAGTGATTTGGAAATTGTAGAGGGATTAGATTAAATTACCTAAAATCAAAAAAATTACCAGGACCAGATAATATTTACCCTTAAGTTCTCAAAGATGTTAGCAAGTGCATACAGTAATCCCTCGCTATATCGCGCTTCGACTTTCGCGGCTTCACTCTATCGCGGATTTTAAATGTAAGCATATCTAAATATATATCACGGATTTTTCGCTGGTTCGCGGATTTCTGCGGACAATGGGTCTTTTAATTTATGGTACATGCTTCCTCAGTTTGTTTGCCTAGTTGATTTCATACAAGGGACGCTATTGGCGGATGGCTTAGAAGCTACCCAATCAGAGCATGTATTACATATTAACTAAAACTCCTCAATGATATGCTTCCCGCACGGTGCTTGATTGTTTGCTTTTCTTGGTCTCTCACCCTCTCTTACATTCTCTGCGCCTGACGGAGGGGCTGTTTGCACAGAGGATACGGACGCTCCTCTACAAAATGCCGCTTTATCTCGGAGCTTCCGTACTTCGGCATACTGAAAAGCACGTATTGATTTTTTGATTGTTTGCTTTTCTTATATCGCGCTCTCTCTCTTTGACATTCTCTGCTCCTGACGGCGCTCATTTGAAGAGAAGATATGTTTGCATTCTTTTAATTGTGAGAAAGAACTGCCATCTCTGTCTTGTCATGGAGCACAGTTTAAACTTTTGAATAAAGGGTGTTATTTCATGTCTAGAGGGCTCTAATAATGTTAACAGTATGGGAGAGTTTATAAGGGCTTAAAATATATAAAAATAACCATACAAACATATGGATTCTACTTCGCGGATTTTTACCAATCGGGGGGGGGGGGTCTGGAACGCAACCCCCGTGATCGAGGAGGGATTACTGTATATAAACCCTTGATACATATTTCTAGAAAGTCACTGCACACTGAGGAAATTTCAAAAGACTGGAAAATGGCAAATATTATCCCATTATATAAAAAGGGTGATCAGGCAGATCCAGACCTCATCTGGAGTACTGTTTACAGTTTTGGTCTCCAGGCTATGAAAAGGACATAGCAGCACTGGAAAAATTCAAGAGAAGAGTGACTTGGCTGATTCCAGGACTACAGAGGGTGAATTATGATGAAAGAGCTGATGAGCCACTTCAGTTTGAAGAAAAAAGACTAAGATGAGATATGACTGAAGCGTTTAAAATTATGAAAGGAATGGGGCATTCCATTGCGCATTATCAATTAAGTCAGTCTGGGTTGTGGATCTTTTTTTACCCCTTTTGTTTCATGAAATTAGATTTTTTTTCAAATATTTCCTTGCTATCAAGAAATCTAAATTGTTATCAAATCAAATTTAAGTTTCTTTGCTTCATTTATCTCTTATCTAGCACAGCTATTTGCTTTAGGGACAATTGCAGCAAAAGTGAATGGGGTCTTCAGAGTCTCTCTCTCTTTCTATGTGGAAACCTTTTTAAATTGACCCTATTAGGTGGTGAGGATCAATGGGGCATTTGGTTCTTCTATTGCTGTGTAGTCTGAGTCTGACATGTTATGGCTAGTCTGTGAACAGAGGCCTCTTGGTCCTGGTCATGACCACAATCGTTAGCTTTTTTTCCTTTTTAATGGGGTTGATGCTGTGCTTTTCTCTTGCTTGTCAGTCCAGACTGGTTAATTTCTTTTCTGTTCTTTTGTTGTTTTACATTTTGAATGTGTCACAACTAGGTTGGGTTGTGTTAATGGGAGGGGAGAGTGAAAAATAAATTATAAATTTCAAACTAGGTAAAGCAAAATAAATTCTACTGTTCCTCTGTGTATCTTTTATCAGGTCATCTATCTGATTAGGTGTCTTATCCTCTTGTCCACCTCCCATGATTTCCTTGTGATCCTGGACTCTTCTTAATCCACACTGAACTTTGACCTAGACAATACTGTTTTACTCCTGAATTGTTCATGCATAGGCTGAAGTAGGCTGTAAATATTTATTTCTAGTTACTTTTGGGACTACTCCCAGATTCCCTTCTGGGTCCAAAAGCTGTCTGCTTTGACCTCTGTTCCCTATGTAGTCCTTAAAGCGCTGGACCTTATGGGAAATTTCATAATGCCTCGTCTACAGATACCTCTCAAGAATACATGCTGCTTAGGTTGACTGGATAATTACAGCAACTTTTGTATCTCAGTGTAGTAAGTGTATTGTGAAAAAACAAAACAGTGCCCAGTATTACAATTCAGTTCTTGCTAATATTTTTTTTTAATGTGTTAGATTCTAAAAGCAATTTATTCTTATTTGTTAAGTAATTTAAACTTTAATATTGGTAATACTTTCAGGTCCTAGAATTTTTTTTTTTTTTTTGCTTATACAGTATACAGATTCCAAATGAGAACAGAACATTTTGAAAAAGATTTGGCTTTACATTTTAAGAGCAGTGATTTTTTCAAAGATCACAATTAATTTTTCAGCAGCAAAATGAAGATGTAACTTTCTTTGTCAGGCTGTCACTTTACCACATATCAGTTGAGATGCAGTTTTACCCACATCACCAAGCTATCTTAATGGGAAAAGCTACAAGAGACTATATATATATATGAAGTGCATTTTTTTGACCCTAAAGAATTGTCTGTTGAATAGGCCATGTAAAAAGCTTTTACTAGCAATGTGTTTATTTTTTTTTATTTTTGAAATAAGCACCCAAGTGTCATTTTAACTCCACTTTTCTAGTCACCAAAAGTTCGCCTTTTAACTTTTCTTTCCAATCACCAGAAATATTTAGTAATCAATAAAGTATGAAAAGTCTTAATTAATGAAGCTTTTTGCATAGCAAATCACAGAAAATAGCACAATTTAAGGGTTGAGTAAGCCATATAAACCTGCTACTCATATTTATAATGATTTTTTTGGTTTGAACATATTACACCATTTTCTGAATAAATAAAATAGTAAGAATATATTAATTAATAACAATGAGAAAAGTAAACATTTTAAATAACCATATAGTTAAGTGACTACAAACATTTGGTTCTAAAACTTTTTATTAAATACTCAGCTGCATCAACTTAGGAGAAAAAATGTACATGAAGAGAAATATAAGTATAGCAGTTAATGGACTGCCCAGCTTGTAAACATCTATTTAGGTAAAATAATATATTAACTTTATAATCTATCATCTCAGATAATTTCATGTTCAATTGGTTTGGATACTAACCATTTTACTATTATCATTTTACTATTATCTGCAATGAGTACTACTGACAGATTTGTTAGCATCTGAAAATTTAACACATATCCATCTGTATGGAGGCGATCACAGAACTTAAATTAGAGAGTATATTAGTGAAGGTTGAAGAAGGTACCTGTAGCAGTGTCATAGTTGGCAGGAGGTATTTTCTAAGTTCACTTCTTAATCTATATTTCAAGGAGTGTATTTGCTTCTTGTCAGAGGGGGACAGTCCACTGAGAACACAGCCAAGACACTCGGACAGAGCACAGGGGCTCGCAGGCTGACAAGGGTACGTGGCTGGCACGACGTGAGGCACAAGGACGGCAATACTTCCAGGGAGGAAGAGACAGCTCTACAAGGAGACGCCGGTTGTGGGTCCAGCGAGAGAGGGAAGCCGCATGAAAGGACCGAGCAAAGCTGGCAGACAAGAAATAAGGCGTGCCTAGGTCACAGCAATACAAGGAGCCCAGGGTGGAAAAAAAGGAACAACGAAGAGACGTCGACAGGGATTCCACGATTTTGACAAAACTTCTCTTGGGAAACGAGTGTCCGGTGAACAGAGTGCATCCGTGGACAGTTGAACAATTAAGTGTTGGGGTAACACTGAGAACAAACTGGACTTTGCACCACTACAGGTTGTATCATCCAATTCTGTTTTTGATGGACTTTTAGAGTGTGGACTGTGTGTTTTCCTTTTAGAAAAAGGAAATTCGTTATTGATACTGTTAGATTTTGTTTATGTTCATTTATCTTTTTCATGTACTTATTATTGTCTAGTATAATAGAAGTTACTGTTGCTTTTCCTGATATTACACTTGTGTCTTTCATTGTGTGTTTACTCACCGTCCAATTTAAAGAAACCTGTGTGCTATTATTGGTAAATTTCAGGAGTTCCCAGTCTCTTGATAAAACTGGGTGGCGTAGTCGGATATTTAAATGGTGTCTAAGTTAGATTACCTGTAAGTGTGACCTGACACCTGTCACACTCTTGTTAAATTAATTCGTTACATACAAAAATGTGAGATATATAAAATTAAATGGTTTCTGTCAACTCAATTATAATCTGAATTTGACCAAAAAATAAATCAGCCATCAACTGTATGTTACTTTATTGTATTCTGGATTTATGAGGTAGTGTTGGAATTTTTGATGATTATTAATCAATAAGACACCCACCCAGGAGGACACTATAATAATGTGGGATTTGAAAAAGAAATTTTAACTTGGTCAGTTATCAATTTTGCCTTCAGCAATACTGCTAATTGATCAAATAATTTGGAAATATAATACTTTATTTACCTTACCTTTCTCTGTTTTAGGAGGCAGGTCTCTGGCCTTTAGACTTATGCCAAGGTAACTGAGGCACACTCATTTTAACAAACAGAATATAATTAATTGATAATCAAAAGGATCATAGAAATATGATAACCTATAACATGACATATAGGACTGGATGTAAACAGACAAACATATACTGTAACATATAGGGTGTTCCAGATCTAATTATGCAATTTTCATTATACTATAACTTATTAAGTTTATTACATAGAAAATCACCCGAAAAATCCCGGACCATCAAGAAGTGTGCAAACTGACAATATGAAGAATTGTCTTCGCGCCGAACTGGAATCATCCCCACATAAATCAAAGTCATCCAGACGATCTGGATCTGCATAATTAGATCTGGGCCACCCTGTATAGGCTGGCTGTTAACTGATATTTAGAGTTCTACTTTATCATGGCAGAGACCAAGTCTTTATGGTGACTTGAGATGTTGTGTGGAGTTGTTGCTTTGTTGTTGATTCAGGTGCAAGTGGAGGATTCTTCATGTGTTGGAGTGTACTCTTTCTCTTTGGTCTGTGATCCTTGTTAGTGCTGTATTTCTGCTTCCTTGACTTGCCTCCTGCTGTCATTATCCACTTCATAAGAAATAATTATTAGTCTTTCTGGCGCAAGACTTTAGATGCTGAAGTTCTCTTCTTGAAGTAATAATGGCTGCCCCTAAGCAGACAGGAGCTCAGTAAGTAAGAACAACTTGTCTAAAGTCCTTGGGATCACTGGAATGCCCTTTCTTTGGCACTGGAACCACAGGATGTCTTCCACAGCTGAACTTTCTGCAAATTCAGGAAAAGACAGAACAGGTGCTGAAGGACCCCACAGAGCTTGCTGATACATGATTTCAGCACTCTGAGGCTGATTCCACCCGGCGATAAAGCCTTGTATATGCAGAGTTTTACCAGCTCTCTTCTCACTTGATTAGTAGATACAAGCAGTCCAAGGAGTGTAGAGGGACTGTAGACCACAGGTATGATGTTATTGTAGGGGAAGGTCGAGCAGGGTGCAGATGGCAGTTGGAATTCCAGAACCTCCTCAACTTGCACACAAAGGCTAGCATGTACATTTTAAAAGACTGGGTCTCTGGACACTGACCATAATAAAATATATGTTGATTCTCATGGATGTGAAGTTTTTCTACTGTCCACTTGTGTTTCAAGCACCCCAATTGATTCTCTGCCCAGAAAGTCAAGGTCATTGGTAGGTAGCAGGAATATGCTATAGTCCCCTTTTCTGACAATGGTGACTGTTGTGTCATTCTTTGGATCCAGAGCAGGGGTTCTTTAATGTTTTAATCTGAGATCCCAAATAAGAAACTCAGCACCATACTGGGACCCAAGAAGAGGATTATTACTATAAGAAACAGCACAGCCATGCAGACACAAATAACAATTGTAATATGATATAAAAAACAGTAAATATTTATTTCCCATTCCAGCATATTTCTTACATTAATATTACTGAACGAGAAAAGTGGGAAGAGAAGTATTTGTTAATAAAACAATAATTATTATTCAAAACAGGGAATAGATTTCTGAGGCATATCACTGCCAGTGGAAATGTTTATTGTAAGGCTTATTTAATGTTGAGGAAAATAGATTTTTCCTCATAACAGGTGCAGCATGATGAAATTATTTGTTTTGGTATAATAAGAATGGTCATTAAATTAGTCACTTGACTAGTGGCATCAGATGAAGAATTAAGTAATCAAAAAAAGTAATCAACACTGTTTATTTACCTTATCTTAAATAGCTTTATTTTTAAACGGGGAAAACTGCCTAAAATAACTACTCAGTTCTGTTTTTTTCTTTGTCTTCATTTTTTTAATAATGTTTTCAAATGAGCTCCTTCATCAACATTTTTTCTGAATTAATTCACAAGTTGTTCAGCACATCTCAGTTCCTTAATTCAAAACAACAGATACAAAAGCTGAGTTGGGTAGTTAACTGTTACTTAAAAAATGTATGTACTATTTGTATTTTTATATGGGTGATAAGATAAATATTGATAAATAATCTTGCAAACAGTCCAATTCAAAGTATTTAACACTGCTGACTGATGCCATGCTGAATGCTAAAGTCTGATCTACAACCAGGCAGACCTTTTTGATATTTTCTTGTGTTTTTGCATTTCTCAAGGGTGCAACAAACACTGCAGTCATATTACCAATAGACTGAAATTTACCAAACTGCCTTAAAATACGGGGGGCTCTGCTGGAGCCAATCCCAGCCAACACAGGCTGGGATTAAAATAGTGTTAAGGGAAAGAATTCATCCTTGCCAAGGCACATTAAACTTAATATAAAATCCTTTTGTACCTCAGTTACAGGTTTGGATTCAAAGTGTGCCATGATAGTGAACATGTGATGAGGTACTGAACGGTGCAAAACTAGAAATGTATGAACACAAAAAATTCAGATGCATTAAAATATGCCCATTTATCAAACTTTGTAAGTCACTATTGTTATTGTTATCTCTGACCATGTCCCCTCATGGAGCTTAAACCACTATGCTCTACACATTCATCTTGTAGCTGGCATCTTAAACACCTGTCATTAGCTTATGAGAAATGTACAGAATTCATATCCAAGCAAATTGATTTTTTTCTTGAGACAAGTGCATCCTCAGAGGTCTCTGCAGAAATACTTTGGGAAACTCTGAAGACAGTTTTAAGAGGACAGATTATTTCATATCTTTCTCACAAAAATAAACTGGAAACGAAGGAGGCATCTGAGTTAATCAGCAATTTGTATCGATTTCCAGGGGCATCATGTATAACGCTGTCCGTAGAATTCACACTAAAACATGGCATAATGACAAAAGTGGAAATGTGGGTATGCACAAAAAAATTCAGATGCACAAAACCATGTGTAAGCCAACTTCCACACACTTCCACGCCATAAATCACATTCAGCATGGAATAAATTGCATGTGCACATGCCTGCCGCCCCACATTGACTACTCCCAGAGTTATATGCCTTTGAATAAGCAAATCAATATAAATAGCCCTTTCATTTTAGTGTTTTGTTAAAAGACAATGGCAAAATCACATATAAAAAAGAAGAATTTCACAGATTGTGAAACAGAGGTCCAAATCAGTGAAGTGGAGGCAAGGAAAAACTTTTTGGTTGTTTAGACAGTGGTATGAGCAAAAAAAAAGAACTTGATGGAATTACACTCAAAAGTTTAAGTTTAGAAAGTCGTACAGTGCCCGAAATAAAAAAAGAAGTGATCAGATGATGAAAAAATGGAAGTCATAGCCTACTGTCTTAGTGTCATACAGAAGCATGTTAGGGCACAGAGAAAAGAAAAAAAAATAAGGACACAGTAAATACAAAAAAAAGTTGAAATGTGAAAATTCCACTTTAATCTCATAGTTTATTTTGTTATTAAAGTAGAATATTGTAAACTTCATCTTAAAATCGATGTTTACTACAGTTTTTCAAAACCCATTGTAACTAAAGTAGCACGTTAAATGCTTCGCATTCTATGTGTTCTATGTGTGTGAATCACTATGTGCTTCTTAAATGGGCTTTCTCTTTCGCAGACAAGAGAGTGCAGGCACTGAATGCCACACAGAATACATTATGTTAATGATATTACAGCTTTCTGAAGAATTTACAATAGTAAGATGTATACTTGATGTAATTTGTATGATGAAATGCATTAAAGCATGTATTAAACATAGGGTCACAGTGGTGCAGCAGTAGCGATGAGCTAGCAAGGGATTGTTCCTGCCTTGCGCTAGATGCTTGCTGCGACCCTGGATGAAACAATTTATTGCAGCAGTACTGTATCTGTCAAGCATACCAACCCCCAATTCCTGTCCTTCCATTTTCTTTCTCCACGAAACCAACTGCCACAATATAAGCTCTGTAATAAATGTCAGATCACCTGTAAGCATTAATGATTGAGACTGTTGACACAAAGTTCACCGTTATTGGGTTATTGGGGAAGAAAGAATAAATAAGAAATAGCATTGGTCTCTTTCTTCCTCAAATCCCACCAGGCCACACTTCATGGAGTCCCGGTTCTCTTACATGCCAAAAGGCAGAGCACGTCCAGATCAAAATAAACCCCCCAGCAATTGTGTAGAAAAGGTTAAAATTTAGATACGGTATCTTTTGAACATACAGTCCCAATACATTAAACCTAGGTTAGGAGCACGCACTGATACAGCACATTGCCACACCTGCCACATGACAAACCAACTCAGGATCCCAAATTAGGTCCCAGGTACAGCCATGCTATGGGTGACACCTCAGCACCACACTAGTTCAAATGGAATGGAACCAGTGTGAGGTTTTTTTATGGTGGCTGGAATGCCAATTCTGCCACCAACACCAAGATTTTTCCTTGTAGGTTGGAGGGCCTACATGCAGGGCTGGATGCAGATTAATGTCATACCCAGGATGGAGCAATTGCAGGTTAAGGGCCTTGCTCAAGGGCACAATGAAGTAGTGTCACTTTTGCCATTTATAGAATTCGAACTGGCAACCTTCCGATTGCCAGTGTAACGCCCTAGCCTTAGAGTCAGTACTCCAACCAATAAACCTAGGGAATGATGTTAAACGGTTCCCATGGAGACTGAGATAATGTATGATAGTATATTCCAAATATAATAAACCAAGGGTATGATTTGAAAAGAAAACTGTAAAGAACTAGTTACTTTGTTGTTGCCAAAATGTACATACAGTACATCTGGAAAGTATTCACAGCGCATCATTTTTTCCATATTTTGTTATGTTACAAAATTATTCCAAAATGGATTAAATTCTACACAAAGCACCCCATAATGACAACGTGAAAAAAGTTTACTTGAGGTTTTTGCAAATTTATTAAAAACAAAAAACTGAGAAATCACATGTACATAAGTATTCACAGCCTTTGCTCAATACTTTGTCGATGCACCTTTGGCAGCAAATACAGCCTCAAGTCTTTTTGAATATGATGCCACAAGCTTGGCACACCTATCCTTCGCCAGTTTCGCCCATTCCTCTTTGCAGCACCTCTCAAGCTCCATCAGGTTGGATGGGAAGCGTTGGTGCACAGCCATTTTAAGATCTCTCCAGAGATGTTCAATTGGATTCAAGTCTGGGCTCTGGCTGGGCCACTCAAGGACATTCACAGAGTTGTCCTGAAGCCACTCCTTTGATATCTTGGCTGTGTGCTTAGGGTAGTTGTCCTGCTGAAAGATGAACCGTTGCCCCAGTCTGAGGTCAAGAGCACTCTGGAGCAGGTTTTCATCCAGGATGCCTCTGTACATTGCTGCAGTCATCTTTCCCTTTATCGTGACTAGTCTCCCAGTTCCTGCCGCTGAAAAACATCCCCACAGCATGATGCTGCCACAACCATGCTTCACTGTAGGGATGGTATTGGCCTGGTGATGAGCGGTGCCTGGTTTCTTCCAAACGTGACGTCTGGCATTCACACCAAAGAGTTCAATCTTTGTCTCATCAGCCTAGAGAATTTTGTTTCTCATGATCTGAGAGTCCTTCAGGTGCCTTTTAGCAAACTCCAGGTGGGCTGCTATGTGCCTTTTACTAAGGAGTGGCTTCCGTCTGGCCACTCTACCATACAGGCATGATTGGTGGATTGCTGCAGAGATGGTTGTCCTTCTGGAAGGTTCTCGTCTCTCCACAGAGGACCACTGGAGCTCTGACAGAGAGACCATCAGGTTCACCTCCCTGATTAAGGCCCTTCTCCCCCGATCGCTCAGTTTAGATGGCCAGCCAGCCCTAGGAGGAGTCCTGGTGGTTTTGAACTTCTTCCACTTACGGATGATGGAGGCCACTGTGCTCATTGGGACCTTCAAAGCAGCAGAAATGTTTCTGTAACCTTCCCCAGATTTGTGCCTCGAGACAATCCTGTCTCAGAGGTCTACAGACAATTCCTTTGAATTCATGCTTGGTTTGTGCTCTGACATGAACTGTCAACTGTGGGACCGTATATAGACAGATGTGTGCCTTTCCAAATCATGTCCAATCAACTGAATTTACCACAGGTGAACTCCAATTAAGCTGCAGAAACATCTCAAGGATGATCGGGGAAACGGGATGCACCTGAGCTCAATTCTGAGCTTCATGGCAAAGGCTGTGAATACTTATGTACATGTGCTTTCTCATTTTTTTTATTTTTAATAAATTTGCAAAAACCTCGAGTAAACTTTTTTCACGTTGTCATTATGGGATGTTGTGTGTAGAATTCTGAGGAAAAAAATGAATTTAATCCATTTTGGAATAAGGCTGTAACATAACAAAATGTGGAAAAAGTGATACGCTGTGAATACTTTCCGGATGCACTGTATATTCAATGGTAGAAATTTTAGTATAAGAACCAAAGTTTAATAAAACAAAAAAAAAAAATGTAGTTATGGCAAATGTCGCATTACAAATGGACCAAGTCACAAGTAGAATATTCTTTCTTTTGCCAGGACATGATAAGATGATCTTTCAAAAGGATCTTCTTAGTTCTTTTTCTGCTTCATCTGGAGAGCTAAAAATGTAAAACTGACCTTCACTAACCACATTTAATTTGGCAGGATACAAGAGGCTGTATCTGATTTCGTCTCTGTGGAGGTGCTGCTTAATGCTGTGCTGTTGAAGATGAGAAATCTGGGAAAATAGGAATGTGGTTATTTTCAAGTATAATCTCCTCTTTCTGTCTGGGAAGAGAGATCAAGTTTTATTTAACCTATAGCATGTCGAAACTGACAATTAGGTTTCTTGGTTTTGAGGCATTTGATCCATCTATACGGTAGGCTGCTGAGATCTCTGTGCCCGATTTGAAGTCCTCTACAGTTGTTTTAGAGAATGTTTCAACTCTGAATTTCACTGGGTTTACACCCACGGTTTTTGGTGGGACCATCAATTCTGATGTTGCTTCTTCTAGAGTATATCTACCTTCCAGAATAGCCAGTTTGTCACTAAGCACTTTGCATTCCGGTTTTGCAGCTGTTGCTTTCCGTCAGCGGCCAATGTTGATTGTTCAACTGTTTTAATATGAGTCATAAATGTCTGCTTAACATCATCAAGCTGAGCAGCAAACACTCTAATTTTGCTCTAACTTTTCCTGTATTTGCTATAATTGTTTTTAATTTCTATAAAGGTTGCAATAAGCTTAGTACTTAAATGTTTCTCCAGGTCAAGCTGTTCCTCATTTTTTTTGTTTAGGTACTTTATTTCTTTCTTTATATCACTTACTAGCAAAATACCCGCGCTTCGCAGCGGCGAAGTACTGCCTTAAAATTTTTATTAAGAAGAAAAGTAAACCTTTGTAAACGGAGGGAAAATATACTAATAATTATTTGTTAAGGATCTCCTTTGTATGCCACGTTGTCATTTCGGCCCTTCGGTTGTAATATGACCAAGCTTGTTGGCCATGTGAAAAGCAATCTTGCCTGAAATCTCACAGCTTGGATTGCTGCTGTCATAATCGGTTTGAGTTTCATGGTTTGTTTCAATTACGTTAGTATTTGCAGAACTTGTTGTGTTGAAGTGACATTCGGCATCTGTCAAGCGTTGTAAGCGTACAAAGGGTTTCATCGATAACTTTGCATCCAGCTTTTGAGAATTTAAACATTCATAAATATCAAAGTGTCCATTACTCAAATCGTCACCTGTGAATCTAAGATGTTTAAGAGGCATTGGCGATTGTCCAAAGGTGTAAAATATGTGGCCATTTCGGTACACTTGAAAGTGACAACCGAACAATTCAGCGGCAGCCATCAACTCACATGCAGAACCATAGGTGAAGGGCTTAAGCATTTCACTCTTATAGTGCTCCTGTGTAGTATAATTATCTCCTGTACCGTCATCAGTCCACACCTTGAGCCTGTCCCAGTCATTCAATACATAAGACACAATGTTCCTCCGGATATCAAGAGTAAGCCTGATATGGCCATGCAATATGTAACACAGAGAAAGGAAAAGGCAGGTGCCATCTCCAGGCATGGAAACCACTAGGTAAGTGACAGTTCTTTGATAGATGGTGATCACCTCGATAGACATGTTAATGGGGGTACGGTTGGAACGATAAAGGAAATGGGTACCCGAACAATGTAAACTAAGTCTAAAATACCTATACAATAACTATAATTGTAATAAACGAACAATAAAACAGTGTAGAAGCCGTGGATTAAAGAAAAAGGCTGCAGTTATCAGCAGGGAGACGTGAATACCGTGGTGAAGCAAGGAAGGGAATGAAGAGACCGGAGCGACAGACAGCCTTACTTAGGCAGGCAGCCAGCAACGTGGGAGGTGTGGGAAATGGGGACCTAACGCCGCCTCACACGGTGACCGAGCTGCAGGCTATGGACGTATATATGTACGTAAGTAGGATTCAGTTAGCTTTGGGAACCCGTGTACCAAATTTCTTGAAGATGGACCCATAGGTAACAAAGACCATTGGAAAGTTCAATATGGCGGCCGAAAGTGGCGTCATACCACCGAAATAAGTACGTACATCGGTTTCGGTTAGCGCAGGGAAGCCGCCTACCAAATTTCGTGAAGATGGAGCCATAAATAAGAAAGTTCAACATGGGGGACGTTGTTGACCGTTATGACCGTTACGCGTAGAATTTCAAAATGAAACCTGCTTAACTTATGTAAGTAAGCTGTAAGGAATGAGCCTGCCAAATTTCAGCCTTCTACCTTCACAGGAAGTTGGAGAATTAGTGACGTTGGAAAGTTCAATATGGCAGCCGACAGTGGCGTCATACCATCGAAATAAGTACGTACATCGGTTTTGGTTAGCGCAGGGAAGCCACCTACCAAATTTCGTGAAGATGGGGTCAGCTTTCTACCTACACGGGAAGTTGGAGAATTAGTGACGTTGGAAAGTTCAATATGTCGGCCGACAGTGGCGTCATACCATCGAAATAAGTAAGTACATCGGTTTCGGTTAGCGCAGGGAAGCCGCCTACCAAATTTCGTGAAGATGGGGCCATAAATAAGAAAGTTCAACATGGCGGACGTTGTCAACCGTTATCGACTGTTATGACCGTTATGTGAAGAATTTCGAAATGAAACCTGCTTAACTTTTGTAAGTAAGCTGTAAGGAATGAGCCTGCCAAATTTCAGCCTTCTACCTACATGGGAAGTTGGAGAATTAGTGATGAGTCAGTCAGTGAGTGAGTGAGTCAGTGAGGGCTTTGCCTTTTATTAGTATAGATATCCTTCTTTATATCACTCTTTATATCATTTATGTTCCCACCAAGTGCAGCAATCATTACCTTCAGTGCGTTTTGGTCTTCTCCACGCTCCAGAGTTGTGAGTCTAGTTGGGATTGATGCTGCTGCTACTGACTCACAGGGGGTATCAGTGGCAGTTGACAGCAGGGATAAAAAGGCCATGCTCAGTTCCAATCATCCTCCTGGAATTGACTAATTCTCCTTGCTCGCTTCACTCCCAGTTTCGCTCCACCTTCACAGTGTCAGTTCCTGGCAGATCTGTTCCTTTGCCCATCTTTTATAGGTCAGTCTCTGGTATGCCATACCATGAACTTGAGGCTGATTTAAACTGGTGAAACTTTAGCTGTCTTGTCCTTTTCCTTCCTAGCCCTTTGTTTGCTGCTCCTGCTTATTTATACTTGTGTATATTCTAATTAAACCCTTTCAAGATGAGTAGATACAGGATACCTTAGGATGACAGTAAAAAAAAAAAAGGGTAAAATAACACCACTACTATCAGAGCTTAGTTCTAGAGGTCCATCACTCACAACAGACGAGACCATCTGAACTCTGCTTATCAGTTACTGTTACTTCAATTTGATGGTTTCATAGTATGGTGTCAATGGGAATATGAATTATATTTTTGTACAAAAGAAATGAACGTTGTCTGTGAGGGTTAATGCCATTGTCTCATGTCACATACTACTGCAATAAATACTATACTAAATAGAATATCAATCAGCAGAAAATTCATGCTCAGATTAGCTCAGCTAATTTTACTACACATGTGGCAACCCATCACAAACATGTCTACAATCTAATTTAGTTCACAACCCACAGTTTAAAAAACACTTATCCAAAGTGTACTGTGATGATGAATGACCAGACGACTGGTTTATTACAAACTTTTTGAGGCGACTGAAGTCATTCTCTTTGATTTCACCAAACTGGTTCTACAACTGGTCCTGTTCTTTAACCAGTGCCAGAACTGTGATTCTCTTTGTTTACTAGTATCTTATGTTTTCATGCAGAATGGAGAGAAAAAGTAAGGAACAACCAGGTCATTTATCAAATATCTTTATCAAAAATTATTAGTTCACCCATTTTCTTGACATAAGTACAAAAATATTTAACATTATTTATTTGAGCACAAAGACTTTCAACATTATTACTCATTACAAAGGCTTCCAACATTTTAATAAACATTTTATTAAGTAAAAAACAGGTCAAGTAAACAACCCTAAATAACATATAAGTAACAAGGTCAAAGAGCCAGGATGCATTTCCGGACTCTCCCCTTCATCAGGGCAGACAAACTATAAACTTAATAAACTTAAAAAGTACAAATACTGTTATTGATGTAGTACAATGAAATATTGAATTAACATTTAATGACACGTGTAACAAGTATTGCAATCTTTTGTAAACTCTGTATGTAGTTGCGTCTTTTCCAGGATCTCGTAATCGAGCTTCTACTGAGCTGGCAAGATCAGCATGAGTCAAGCACATGCAAAAGAAACTTCTCAGTTTCTCAGGTTGCATTATTTCTCTATGCTTTACTTAATACATTCAGTATGTCAGATAGATCTGGTGCTTCATGTTCAGTAGCGCACGATAGATACAGTTAGGTCCATAAATATTTGGATAGAGACGTTTTTCTAATTTTGGTTCTGTACATCACCACAATGAATTTTAAATGAAACAACTCAGATACAGTTGAAGTGCAGACTTTCAGCTTTAATTCAGTGGGTTGAACAAAACGATTGCATAAAAATGTGAGGCAACTAAAGCATTTTTTTAACACAATCCCTTCATTTCAGGGGCTCAAAAGCAATTGGACAAATTAAATAACTGGAAATAAAATGTTCATTTCTAATACTTGGTTGAAAACCCTTTGCTGGCAATGACAGCCTGAAGTTTTGAACTCATGGACATCACCAGATGCTGGGTTTCCTCCTTTTTAATGCTCTGCCAGGCCTTTACTGCAGTGGCTTTCAGTTGCTGTTTGTTTGTGGGCCTTTCTGTCTGAAGTTTAGTCTTCAATAAGTAAAATGCATGCTCAATTGGGTTAAGATCAGGTGACTGACTTGGCCATTCAAGAATTTTCCACTTCTTTGCTTTAATAAACCCTGGGTTGCTTTGGCTGTATGTTTTGAGTCATTGTCCATCTGTATCATGAAACGCCGCCCAATCAATTTGACTGCATTTAGCTGGATTTGAGCAGACAGTATGTCTGTGAACACCTCAGAATTCATTCGGCTGCTTCTGTCCTGTGTCACATCATCAATAAACACTAGTGTCCCAGTGCCACTGGAAGCCATGCACGCCCAAGCCATCACACTGCCTCCACCGTGTTTTACAGATGATGTAGTATGCTTTGGATAATGAGCTGTTCTATGCCTTCTCCATACTTTTTTCTTGCCATCATTCTGGTAGAGGTTGATCTTGGTTTCATCTGTCCAAAGAATGTTTTTCCAGAACTGTGCTGGCTTTTTTAGATGTTCTTTAGCAAAGTCCAATCAAGCAACACAACACAAACAATGCATGAGGGTGCTGGTGCTTTCAATGGGCAGTAAATGAGCCCTGACGTACTAAACAGACACTACGAAGCACAAGTGGAAGTATATGAGCACCATTGTTTATGCAGTTGAGCAATGAAAAGTTACAGTGCCTTACATTATACTGTATAGTAAATGTGATGAAATATAATTTTAAAATTGCATGTAATAAAAAAAATGAAGTAATGAGTTATGGAAGCAAACTTTATGGCGAGGGTTTAACAATCAGCGATGGAGCCCTATGCTACAAAGTGTTGCATCTAACTGAATAACACAGAATAAAAATGAGCCACGGGTAAGAATAATTAAGCATCCCTGTCCCTGTCCCTTGATGCATTAAAATAGCTACATACATGTTTTAACCCGTAGAAAAAAGTAAATATCACATCCCTATTTCAAACAAACAGTTCACATGTTTATACTTATTGATGTTTCTACCATTTATAAATATAATGCCTCTGAAATTTTTTTGTATTAACTCACTTGCAATTGTTGCAAACAGGCTTGCTTGCACCTTGTGGTTTTCCTTCTCCATTTGCTACAAAGTCAGAGTATTTGCTGAAGCCATTAAGTCTATCCTCTTTGTCAGTTAAGTAGGTTGTTGAAGGCTTCAACGCTGCTGAAACTGCTGTCTTATTAACATTTTTGGGTGGATGGAAACAGGGCTGCAAATTGAGCCATGGTGAACTGGAAGTGCATTTGTAATGTAGGCTATAGAATAAATACCATGAAAAATGAGTACAAAAGTAATCCTAAAATGTTAAAAATCAATACTTATTGATATTTTGATACTTTTGACAACCATTGTCGAATAGGATTGAGGCACAAAGAGCAGACAGAAAGACAACCAAAAAACATGGCAGAACAGTAAGAAACAGCTACAACTAAATAACATTAACAAATAACAAACAGCTCAAGGGCTTTCAGAATCAGTCAAGTTTCAGAAATTACCTTAATCAAAAGATTGTGAAAATAGTGGAAGAAACAGACAAAAAGCTAAAAAAAATGGAATTATGGTAGGTCATGTACAGCAAGGCTGTTCAGGTTGGGCAGAGATTATTCAATGTTTCTCTGTATTGTATCAAGATTAATAAATAGCCTGATGACATTATCAGCTGCAAAGGGGATGAAATTGACACTCTAGTAAAATAGTACAAAATCATCTAGTTGGAGAATGGATGGAGAGGTTGTAAAGAGTGGAGAGATGTTATTTTTTCCTCAAAACCAGTTTTCAAACATGTATTACAGTAGTCTACGTGGTGTCACAAAAAACAGACGCAAGACTTATAAAAAGCTTTGGGGCAGCCACCCGTATATTTCCTGGCTACAAAAGGAAAAATTGTTCACACTGATATGCTCAGAACACTGTTCAAAACAGAACATATTTACAATTAAGGGAGCTAAAATATTTTACTGAGTGAAGACATTCATGTTTTTCTTTTTTTATTATATTTTTATTAATTTTATTGCAATCCATATAAATCAATCAAGTTTTTACAAAAAGAAAAATTGAGTTAAGGACAAATTGATTCCCATCCCTGAGAGAGAGAGCAAGGCAAACGGTGTGAAATTTAAGGCTTGTAAACATACCTAAATTAATAAATTCTCTGTGCTTTATGAGCTTATTTTAAAATATTACTGATTAGATCCTGCCATGTTTTGAAAAAAGTCTGTACGGATCCTCTAACTGAGTATTTGATTTTTTCCAATTTCAAATAGTATACCACATCGGTTTCCCACTGACTAGAAAGAGGAGAGTTTGGGTTCTTCCAGTTTATCAGAATAAATCTGCGTGCCAAAAGTGTAGTGAATGCAATCACAATTTGTTTGTCTTCTCCACTTTAAGCCCATCTGGAAGAACCCCAAACACAGCTGTTAATGGGTTAGGAGGGATTGTGAGACAAAGGCTGTCTGAAAGGTAATTAAAAATTTTTGTCCAGAATAATGTTAATTTGGTGCAGGCCAAGAATATGTTAACCATTGAGGCTGGGACTTGGTTGCAGCGTTCGCAGGTTGGATCATGCCCTGGAAACATTTTGGAGAGTTTTAGACGAGACAGATGTGCTCGATATATAATTTTGAGTTGAATAATTGTATGCTTTGCTCATATGGAGCTCGAATGAATTCTCTGCAATGCTACTTCCCACTCTTTTTCTGATATATTAATTGAGAGATCTTTTTCCCAGTGTCCTCTTGGATCTTTGAAAGGGAGGGATTGTAAAATGATTTGATATGTTGTAGAGATTGTGTCTAAGTCCTTGAGACTGAGCAATATTTTTTCCAGCATGGATGAGGGTGCAAGATGAGGAAAATCGGGAAGGTTCTGTTTAACAAAGTTCCTGATTTTAAGATAGTGAAAGAAATGTGTAGCTGGAATGTTAAATTTGGAATGTAATTGTTCATAGGCTGCAAAGACGTTGTCTATATAAAGATCTCTAAGCAAGTTAATTCCAAATTATTTCCAAATATTAAAAACTGCATATGTTTGCGAAGGTTGAAAGAGGTGGTTCTCTTGCAGAGGTGCCACAGATAGAAGCTTCTCCGTCTTAAAATGCTTTCTACATTGGTTCCATATTCTAAGTGAGTGAAGCACAATTGGGTTATTACAGTAGTATATTGCCGATAACATTTGTTTATTGGAGCACAGAGCATGGAATACAGAGAAGTACTGCAGGATTTTACTTCTATTGCGGACCAAGCCTGTGTATGTTCTTCTATTTGTGTCCAGGTTCTTATCGCCTGTATAATTGCTGCCCAGTAATAAAACTGGAAGTTAGGTAGAGCCATGCCGCCTTCTGCCTTTTGTCTTTGTAGGGTCGCTCTTTGGATGCGTGGATGTTTTGAATTCCAAATAAATGAGGTTATTGTTGAATCTAATTGCTTAACGAATGATTTATTAATGTATATTGGAATGTTTTGGAATAAGAAAAGGAGCTTAGGAAGAATATTCATCTTAACAGTGTCAATTCTTCCAGCTAGTGTGAGATGAAGGGTTGACCATCTATGCAAGTCTTGCTTAATTTTTTCCATGCAGACGGCGAAATTTTGTTGATAAAGAGCTTTATATTTACTTGTGATGTTTACCCCTAGGTATTGTGGACGCGACCCGGACACAGACAGGCGGACATGTTGTAAATCACCACCACACGTTTATTTACCCTACTATTTACAAATATGGTCACTCAGACCCAGTCCAAATAAGTGCACAAAACACCCCAAATACAGTCCTGGCCACAAATGCCTTCTCTTCGGGCTGCCTCCACACTCTCCTCGTGCCTCGTCCTTCCGCCTCCCGACTCCAGCCCTGAATGAATGGAGACGGCCCCTTTTATAGGGTTCCCGGATGAGCACCAGGTGTTCCCGGCATTCCTCCTCTGGCCACGCCCCAGCGTGGCGGAAGTGCCGGCTGACCTCCCGGCTGTTCTCCGGGCGCCGTCATAAATCTTCCCCCCAGCACTTCCTGGTGTGGCGGAAGTGCTGGGGTAACAGGTCCCCAAGGCATTGGGGCGCCTCCTGGCGGTGACCACGGGCCCCTACAGGGTGGAGCTTTCATGCCCTGTACCCGTGGCCCCCAAAGCAACCCGGAAGGCAACCCCCACGTGATCCAGGGTGGGCACAGACCCACATCCGGTCCCTCATGACGTCCCAGCCGGGTCATGGCCCCTGGCATCCCTGACAGTATTTAAACTGTTCTGCAATGATAAAAGGTAGGGTATCTAATCTAATATTATATGCTTGAGAATTCACTGGAAAGAGTACACTTTTATTCAGATTAATTCTGAGACCAGAGATCTTTTGAAATTCTGTGAGTGCTGTTAAGACTGCAGGCACAGAATTTTCTGGGTCTGATATATACAGTACCATATCATCTGCATATAATGAAATTTTCTGTTCCAGTCCTTCTCTGATAATCTCCTTTATCTGATCAGTATTTTGACAATGTATTGCCAGTGGTTCAAAGGCAATTGCAAACAGTAGCGGTGACAAGGGGCATCCTTGTCTAGTATCACGTTCTAGTTTAAAGTACTCTGAGCAAGTGTTGTTGATACAAACTGAAGCTTCTGGGTTAGTATACAGTAATTTGATACATGCACAAATGTTCTGGCCAAACTCAAACTTCTCCAATGTAGTAAAAAGATATTTCCATTCAATCATGTCAAATGCTTTTTCTGCATACAATGATAATAATATTTCTGGGGTGTTTGATTTAGTTGGTGAGTATATTACATTAAACAGGCATTGAAGATTTAAAGAGAAGTGTCGGCCCCTAATTATTTCAGTTTGATCTTGTGATATTACCGAGGGGAGCACTTTCTCCATCCTTCTAGCTATGATTTTAGAGAGTATTTTAACGTCATTATTCAGAAGTGAAATTGGTCTGTATGATGCACATTGTAATAAGTCCTTATTTTGTTTTGGAAAAACGATGATTAGTGCCTGGCGAAAACTTTGAGGAAGAGTTTGGTTATCTCTGGCTTCTGTAAATGTTGCTAATAGGAGGGGAGCTAGCTGAGCGGATAATTTCTTGTAAAATTCTGCAGGGTAGCCATCAGGGCCTGCTGCTTTCCCGCCTTGGAGTGACTTTACAGCATCTAGTAATTCTGATAATGCCAGAGGTTTATCAAGTTCCTAAAAGTGTCTATTTGTGGTATTTGTAATGTATCCAGAAATGCATTAGATTGTGTATTGTCTTCTTTAAACTCAGTAGTATATAGGGATGTATAGTAGTCTCTGAAAGTGTGCATTATATTTTTCTGGTCGACGATTTTATCTCCGTTCGCGTTGGTGATTACTGAGATTGCGTTGCGCAATTCTTGCTTGTGAATTTGTTGAGCTAAAAGCTTATTAGCTTTCTCTCCATGTTCATAGTAATGATGTCTGGATTTATAAATTAGTTGTTCAGTTTCTTTAGTTGTCAGGAGGTTTAGTTCTGAATACAGAGTCTGCCTTTTCCTATGTAGAGTCTCGCTTGGTAGTCTGGCATGTTCTTCATCTATTCTAGTAATTTCGCTTTTTATCTCTGCTACTTTCTTGGTTTCTAATTTATTTCTGTGGGAAAGATATGAGATAATCTGTCCTTTTAAGAAGGCCTTAAGAGTTTCCCAGAGTATTCCTGCAGAGATCTCTGAGGATGTATTTGTCTCTAGAAAGAATTTGATTTGTTTTGATATACATTCTGTACAATTCTCGTCTGCTAATAGAAGCAGGCTGAGACGCCATCTGCGGGGTGAGTGTATGGGGCTTAGTAACTTTAGCTCCAAGATCATAGGTGCGTGGTCAGAAATAACAATGGCATCGTATTTGCAAGATTTAATCATAGGCAAGAAGTTATTGTCTATAAAGAAATAATCAATCCTTGAGTAGCAATGATGTACTGGTGAGTAGAAAGAATATGTTCTTGAGTTTGGGTTTAAAAACCTCCAGGGGTCTGATAAGTTGTGATCAGTTATAAACTTTGTAATTATCTTTGCGGTGTTAGATGCCGTTCCCCTTGTGGAAGAAGTCCTATCTAAGAGTGGATTTAGAACACAATTAAAGTCCCCAGCCACTATAATTTTATTAGTGTTCACATTGGGAATGGATGCAAATAAATTTTGTATAAATTCCTTATCATCAACATTAGGTGCAGAAACATTTATCAAAATCACTTTACAATTAAATAAGTTGCCCATGACAATCACATATCTCCCTTCAGGATCCAATACTACATCTGATGCTACAAATGGGACTGTTCTATGTTTGAGAATTCCCACACCTCTAGTTTTCTTTGTAAAACTAGAATGGAACATTTGGCCAGTCCAGTTTTTTTGCAGCCGGAACTGATCCTTGCTTAGTAAATGGGTCTCCTGTAAAAATACTATTTTAGCGTTTAGACCTTTTAGGTGAGAGAGTACTTTCTTTCTCTTTAATTTGTGATTCAGGCCTTTAACATTCCAGCTCACAAAGTTAACTGTCCTATCATGGAGACATTGATTCTGAGTTTTTGATGTCACTTTATATTCTTAACTGGAAGTGAGAGAGCTTCGGCCTTAATTTCCTATTTCCCCTAGAGTTATTGTCATGCAGCCTATTATTACGTTGGTAGTTATAATTATAAAGATTAAAAGGATAGATTAGGTATAGATCAAGCCTGCTCTCTTTCTCCCTTAAGCCCCAACCCTCCCTTTTTGCCTCCTCACGTGAGGCTAGAACCCACTTCACACAGTCCCGGTCCTCTGACATACCCAGAGACAGAGCACGTCCAAAGCAAAACAAGCCCCCATGCAGCTGCGTTTTAGGGTTAAAAAATAGAGATATCTATTACCAATATAGTCTAAAAAATTGTGCACTTAAAATATATATAATCTTCAGCAATCTTAGTGTATTAAGATAATACACCCGGATAATAAACCCGGGGAAAGGTGTTAGAAATTTGTCTAGAATAAGCATAATAAGTCTTAATGCAATAATAGCAATAACAATAAAAGGTATGAAGGTAAAGGTTATGATGTTGAACAGTCTCGTTTAAGGGTAGAGAGAAAATAATTAGATAATAAAAAAATTAAGTAAAAAGTAATTAAGCACAATAGAACATAAACAGATAGCGCCCTAGTAATAATGTGTAATAATGAGAATATATGATGATAAAAACCTGTATTTTAAACAAATAGATCAGACAGTAGATTATTAATCCTTGCCATATTATTAACGGCTATGACTCACTATTATGTATCAGAATAGTCCCGGGATCAGCTTTCTTAATTCCTTTTCTGCTTCTTCCTTGGTAGCGAAGACATAGAATTGACCATGCAATTCCACTTTCAGTTTGGCCGGATACAAGAGACTGTATTTGACGTTGGCTTGCCGTAACCGCTGTTTAATGTTGTAAAAGGCTGCGCGTTTAGTAGCTGTTGCAGGAGAGAAGTCAGGGAAGATACGAATGTGGTTGTTTTCATATATAATCTCTTGCTTGTTTCTGAAAAGTGCCATCACCTCTAGCTTAAATGACAATCTTTCAAAGCGAATAATAAAAGATCTAGGTCTAACGGTATTTGATCCGCGTACACGGTAAGCCGCTGCTATCTCAGAATCTGCTTTAAAGTCCTCCCCGATTATTTTAGAAAAAAGTTCAGCTCCGAATTTCACAGGGTTTGGACTTTCTCGATTCTCAGGCAGCCCTTCAATTCTGACATTATTCATTCTGCTTCCATCTTCCAGAGCAGCCAGTCTGTCTCCGAGTTTTTTGCATTCGGAGCTGACATTTACTGCTATTTTTCAGCACTGGCAGCTACATTTTCGGCTATTTCAATCCGAGTCGAGTGTCTCCTTGAGATCCTCCAGTTGATCAGTAAGCATGCTCAGTTTAACCGAGTTCTCCTGAATGTGCTCTTCAATTTTACCCAGCACCTGTCACAACTCCTGTTGCAGCTCTCGTCGTAGGTTCTCATTTGCCTTTACCCATTCTTTCTCATTTGCCTTCTCGCTTTTCTTTATCTCTTGCATGATCTCAGCGAACATCACCTTCAGTTCAGACAGTTCAATTGTGCTTTCTTGCACCTTAGGTGAAGCGGCAGGCTCTATTGTAGCCGGTGTCCCCACTGTTCCTGGCTCGCGTGGAGTAATTGAAACCGTGGACTGCAAGACCTTTTCCAGTGTCAGGTGATCTTCTCCAATCGGCGAGCTATCGAGACCTGCTTCACTCACACTCGTTCATTCGCTCCCCATTTTGCTCTCAGCTGGCGGCGATGTGGCGGACCGTGGTCCTGAGGAGTCTGGGCTTTCGCCCAATTGATCCAGGTCAGTCTCTGAAAGGCCGTATCTTGAACTAGGGCTTGCCGATCTTAGCTTAGATGCAGCTTTAGTTTTCGGGTCTTTCTGACACCCTTTCGTGTTGACCATGTTTATATATGCTTACATATACTATAGCAGTGCCCCTCGGGTTGAATAAGTACAGGATATCTCAGGATAATAAGCAGATAAAATGAAAAATAACACCACTGTTAGCAGAGCTCCACTTCAGACGTCCATCTCTCACAACGTACGAGACCAATATGTTTTTCAATTTATGGTTTAAGTATTGGCCCCAAGTTTTCAGCTTTATTGTGTTTTTTTGCCTTTGGCCAGTACTTGTATAAGATGACATTTTTTTCATTCCATTTGTTAAACAATTTTTTATGTTAATAATTATCCACAATAACAAAAAGTATTTATATACGAGGTGTGGCAGAAAAGTAATGAGACTGATTTTTTATTTACCAAAGTTTTTATTTTTTTCAAACATTAATGTTATCCCCTTCAAAGTAGTTCCCTTGGGCAGCTACACACCGATGGAGATGTTGTTCCCACTGTTGTTAGCAGCGCTGGAAGTCTTCAACCGGTATGGTCTTCAGCATGTCCGTTACACTCTTTTGGATGTTTTCTAAAGTCCCGAAATGACGTCCTTTGAGGACATTTTTCAGTTTAGGAAAAAGGAAAAAGTCACACGGATTGAGGTCAGGTGAATAAGGGGGCTGGGGAACCACAGGAATGCCTTTTGAGGTCAAAAATTCTGTTATGGAGAGGGCAGTGTGACATGGGGCATTCAAAAATCCATGATTCATCACCTGTGATCACACGACTAAAGAAATCTTGTTTATTAGCGATTCTGTCAAGAAGATCAAGACACTTGTTTTTTCGATTGTCCTTCTGCTCAATTGTGAGGTTTTTCGGCACCATTTTGGCACAGACCTTTCACATGTGCAAATGTTCAGTCAAAATTTGATGAACGGTAAATCTGTTCAAATTTAATTGTTCACTCAACATTCTTAATGTTAAACGACGGTCTGATCTCACAAGAGTGTTCACACGTTCGATGTTTTCATTGGTTTTCGAAGTTGAAGGCCTCCCTGAACGGTGTTCATCTTCAACGTGTTTTCTGCCTTCCAAAAATGATTTGTGCCAGCGAAAAACTTGAGCTCGGGATAAAGAATGTTCCCCATAGGCCTTGTAAGAGCCAGTCTTAGAAAGTTAAAGTTTTGAGTTAGACTCATATTGATGTTTGTTTAATTTGAATAGAATATAAATTCCTTTCATAGTCATAACTTATGGTATAGTCTTTTCCCCCTATAAGTTAGCAAGAGATAGAACCTTCTTACTATAACTGAGTAACAGTGTGATAATAAACCCTTTTTTGTTTGGAACAAGTCCCAGTAAAGAAGGACTTGAAAGACCCATTTAAGCTAGAAATGGGATAAGCATACAGTTTTCTGACCGTTTTGAAATGGTTCAGAAATATTAAGTAAATAGTAACGATTTGAGATGTAACAAGATTAAGCTTAGAATTGGACTTTTCTTAACATTAATTTCTTTCCTTTTTTTGCTATTTTAATTTCTTATTTTTCTGTATAAACTGTTTTATTTTAAAACTTAACTAAAATCTAAAAAACGAAGATACTTTGTCTGTGGAATCATTTCTGCGCGTCAGGCTTTTGTTGAATCCCATTTTTTTTGAGTTGAAGCTGCAGAACTTTGATAATTTTGGGAAAAACGCAGCTACAGGCCTGTTTTAACTTTTTTAAACGTCACACTTGCCGATTCTCCAAGCTTAACACAAAATTTAATGTCACAACGTTGCTCCAAATTTCGCTGTTCCATTTTGCGTGACGCACAACCAAAAACACAACTTCGCTAATAGCAGTCACAAAAATCACGTAGTTAACGGAAGGAGTTGAAACTCGCACTGAGCTATGGGAGGGTACAGATACACGTGCTCTATCAAGGACAACAGCGCAGCGTTGCCAGATCGCTTGCAGTGTTGCCAGTCTCATTACTTTTCTGCCACACCTCGTATATAGTGGTCTATGGCCGGCTTGTCATCCCGGCCAATACCCCCAGGCCGCCAGATGGAGCCCTCCCTGCAGCATGGAGGTGCCCCGAAGATCAGCAGGGAATCCTGGACAATGGAGTTTTCATCCACAGCCCTGCTGGATACCCCAGGGGCCGCTAGATGGAGCTGCAGGGAGGAGCAAAGAATATTATTTGCCCTACGCCCCGGAAGTACGTCCGAGTCACATGGACAAGGGGAATGACATGCTTCCAGGGTGAAGAAAAAGAAGAGTTTTGATCTGACCCGGAAGTGCTAAGAAGTCACATGGACTGAGGGTTCAGAAGCACTTCCAGGTCACGGACTATAAAAGGACTGTGGCAGCTCCCAGACGCCTGGGAGTGGAGGAATTGTTTATTAGTGATTATTGTGTATTGTTGAATGAGTATAGTGGAGAGGAGGGTGCTTTGTGCACTGTGCTGTATGAATAAAATCTACTTTTGGACTTTCATCTGGAGTCTGGTGCATTTGACAGGGGTTCAAGGGAACGATAGCGCCCCCTGTCAGCAATATATACTAGCAAAATACCCCATACTTCGCAGAGGAGAAGTGGTGTGTTAAAGAAGTAATGAAAAAGAAAAGGAAACATTTTGAAAATAACGTAACATGATTGTCAATGTAATTGTTTTGTCACTGTTATGAGTGTTGCTGTCATATATATATATATATATACA
>JANRMT010062813.1:117300509-117317983 GCA_026402145.1 Polypterus bichir lapradei
CGCTTTGTTTCCGAAGTAGCTGTACTGATGAATATGGTAGTATGTCAATCGCTCGCTTCTTATTGTTTCGCTGCCTTCTCAATTATATAATGCATGTTTTCTTCAGCGTATTTTGGAGCTCTTCCTGGTTTTCTACATAGTGCGTTGACAGTCAGTTCACGTGATTACGTGGGCGCCGTAATGATGTCACACGAAACTCCGCCCCCACGGCGGTCAAGCTGAACTCCATTACAGTAAATGGAGAAAAATACCTTCCAGTTATGACCATTACGCGTAGAATTTCGAAATGAAACCTGCCCAACTTTTGTAAGGAAGCTGTAAGGAATGAGCCTGCCAAATTTCAGCCTTCTACCTACACGGGAAGTTGGAGAATTAGTGATGAGTCAGTCAGTCAGTCAGTCAGTGAGTGAGTCAGTGAGGGCTTTGCCTTTTATTAGTATAGATATATACACAGGGTGGGCCATTTATATGGATACACCTTAATAAAATGGGAATGGTTGGTGATATTAACTTCCTGTTTGTGGCACATTAGTATATGTGAGGGGGGAAACTTTTCAAGATGGGTGGTGACCATGGTGGCCATTTTGAAGTCGGCCATTTTGGATCCAACTTTTGTTTTTTCAATAGGAAGAGGGTCATGCAACACATCAAACTTATTGGGAATTTCACAAGAAAAACAATGGTGTGCTTGGTTTTAACGTAACTTTATTCTTTCATGAGTTAGTTTCTGACCACTTATAAAATGTTCAAATATCAAATGAACATGATAGATAGATAGATAGAAACTTTATTAATCCTCAGGGGAAATTCACATAATCCAGCAGCAGCATACTGATACAAAAAAAAAATTAAATGTAAAGAGTAATACAAATTCAGGTAAAAACAGACAATAACTTTGAATAATGTTTACGTTTAACCCGGGTGGAATTGAAGAGTCGCATAATGTGGGGGAGGAACGATCTCCTCAGTCTGTTAGTGGAGCAGGATAGTCGCTGAAGCTGCTCCTCTGTCTGGAGATGATGCTGTTCAGTGGATGCAGTGGATTCTCCATTATTGACAGGAGCCTGCTCAGTGCCCATCGCTCTGCCACGGATGTTAAACTGTCCAGCTTCATTCCTACAATAGAGCCTGCCTTCCTCACAAGTTTGTCCAGGTGTGAGGCGTCCTTAGTTATGCTGCCTCCCCAGCACACCTCCACATAGAAGAGGGCACTTACCACAACCTTCTGGTAGAACATCTGCAGCATCTGATTGCAGATGTTGAAGGAAGCCAGCCTTCTAAGGAAGTATAGTTGGCTCTGACCTTTCTTACACAGAGCATCAGTATTGGTAGTCCAGTCCAATTTATCATCCAGCTGCAGTCCCATGCATTTATAGGTCTTTACCCTCTACACACAGTCTCCTCTGATGATCATGGGGTCCATTAGGGGCCTGGGCCTCCTAAAATCCACCACCAATTCCTTGGTTTTGTTGGTGTTCAGGTGTAAGTGGTTTGAGTCGCACCATTTAACAAAGTCCTCGATTAGCTTACTATACTCCTCCTCCTGCCCACTCCTGATGCAGGCCACGATAGCAGTGTCGTCAGCGAACTTTTGTATGTGGCAGGACTCCAAGTTGTATTGGAAGTCTGATGTATATAGGCTGAACAGGACCGAAGAAAGTACAGTCCCCTGCGGTGCTCCTGTGTTGCTGACCACAATGTCAGACTTGCAGTTCCCGAGACGCACATACTGAGGTCTGTCTGTAAGATAGTCCACGATCCACGCCAACAGGTGTGAATCTACTCCCATCTCTGTCAGCTTGTCCCTAAGGAGCAGAGGTTGGATGGTGTTGAAGGCGCTAGAGAAGTCCAAAAACATAATTCTTACAGCACCACTGCCTCTGTCCAAGTGGGAGAGGGATCGGTGTAGCATATAGATGATGGCGTTTTTAACATTTGCATACAGTAGTCAATAGTCCTATTTCCCTGGGTGTTACAATCCACATACTGGGAGAAGGCAAGTAAAATATAAACTCCTTTCAAAAGAATTCTAATGTAAACAGAAAAATATCTTATAAATTAATGAGAGAATGTTTGTATCCCTCTCATTATTCAAAGAAGTTAACCATACTTCTGTGTTGTGTGAACTGTGGATTTTTGCACATAAACTATGCACTATTCAACTGAGTACAAACTGAGAGGAGCTCTTAATAACACATGACAGAACATAGGGCACTTTCTGTTGCTTTGCTAGATGAAAGCACATTACCAAAGCATACATGTCTTCATTCTTGATATGTCTGTGCTAAGACATTTCATCAGCAAGCAGGTGCCAGACATTTGGTCTTCCTCTACTTCTCTACTTTAATATTTTGTTGAAGCTTGAAAAAACCATCTCTTTTTTATTTTTCCTCTTACTCATTTATTTAAATGTCAAAGCAAATATTAGTGGAGAAATTATTTAAACTATACTATTCGAATATTGTAATTTTTTAAAGTGTGAGTTATTCATTCAAATGTTAACAGAGTACAATTAGTGAATCCAGAAAGTAATGCTGTAGACACTGGTGTAAACAAAACTATGATCGTAGAAGATGTACTATGAGTAAAATCATTTGAAAGATCTCTGGAGGGTACATTTTGGACATAATTATCGTTATTTTGCTACCCTGCATCATAGCATTATAATCTATTTACTTCTATTTCACAACCCCATTAAATCATAGTTAGTAGTAGTCATATTTTTATTGATGCAAAATTAACACAGATATAATACTGTATATAATACTGTATAGTTATATCCAAGAAATTTACTTCCAATATGTAAAAATTTTGATTTATTTACATTAAACCTCAGCTGTTACATACCAGCCAAAGCCTGAATTCTCTTGGGTATATCTGCAGCTAGCTGTCCCCCTGTGGCTCCGTCCACATAGTGAAACAGGACAAACTTTAAAAATCAATAAAAAAATAAAATAATAATTCGAATTGAGAAGAATTTATATTGATAGCTTGCATATCTGAGGGCCTCTTGATATGTAATGTTTTTGGTTTTGCTATCAGGGGCGAGAATGTAGCTGTGATCTCTTTGCCAAAATGTAAAAAGTTGGCAAGGTATCTCTGGACAAGCAGAAGGTAGGTACACTCCAACATCAAACATTGACACTGTATCTGATCGTGTTCAGCTCTGACAGGAGAGTGTCCCCCGTGTGGGAAGAAGAGCATGTGGCCGTGATATATCTGCCAATGATCAGGTACCCTTTAAAACACACGTAGCTGTGATCTCTCTGTCAAAAACTTCAAACATTACTCTTTAACAATCTCTAGATGATAATGTCTGCTGAACAAACAGGTATTGCTAGCTAAGCAGAGGCAAGGTAAGCCTCCAATAAGTGGGACAGGTAGAGCAACTCAAACGGAAGCTGGTGAATGAGTGAGGATGGTCCAGTCTGGCTCCCTACTCCTGAGGTCCCCCCTCCTCCTCCCCTCGGCCTGCAGCCTGTCCCTCGGATATGTGACAATAAATCGGTGCTACAACCGAACTATTATACTTAATGCAATGAAAGAAGTTGTAAAATCAATCGGAATGTTCCAACAAATTATCGGAAAAACCCAAACCAAAGTAGTTCAGACAACAAATAGAAAGACATTGGATTTTATATATATAAAGATGATTTTGGTCACTGTAAAGTGCCACCATTTCACATACTTTGTTGTTACTTGAAAATGTAACAATCTTGCCAGTTATTTTTTAATGTAAATAATCTATATACAGTAAATTAACCCTCATAGCAACTGAGATCAAAACCTGCAGGAAATGGCATTGCAGGATAACACATAAATAAAGTAACACCATTAAAACAGCTAAATAAATAAAAATAAGTGGCAAAAATGGATTCTGCAACTTTGAAAATGGTAAGGAAAGCAAAAGAAGTTCATAAAGAAGGCCCAATCACGACAACTAGTGCTAGAATTGTTTCACTTGTAAGTGATATATAGCTGATGTTACTTCCTGTTATTTCTTTCTTAATGTCTTACCCTTACACTGGGGAGTTTTTTTACAAGTGGCTTTATTGTCATGCCATCAATACACAGTATTGCAGCATACAGTATACTGCCATGAAATAATGTTCCCCAGGACCATGGTGCTGTGGTAGGGTGACACCCCACCCGGGGTTTGTTTCCTGCCTTGCACCCTGTGTTGGCTGGGATTGGCTCCAGCAGACCCCCGTGACCCTGTAGTTAGGATATGGCGGGTTGGATAATGGATGGATGAAGGACCATGACGCAATATACAAGGGGGTACCCAAAATTAACTGGAACTGAAAAAACAAATTTGTTTGTTTTGGAATTGCTAAAAAGGAACGTTTTCCAATGCCTTCAACGATTTTTCTTTGACTTCCACCATGGTACAAAAACGATTACCTTTGAGTTCTTTTTTCATATGTGGAAACAAGAAAATGTCGCACGGAGCACCACTTGTAGACCTGTGTTATACTTAAAGCTTACAGTACTCGTTAAAAGCAGTTTCAAGCATCACTACAGTTTCAGTAGCTGTTTTCCTTAAGAGAAAACAAAATTTAATGCAGACTGTTCTTTATGATCACTCATCACAAAAATCGCAGAGCATATTTAATAAGCACCAAGAAAAACCGACACAGAATGCCGTACGAACAATACAGAGCAACGCCACTTGGCAAAAGAATACTGTAAGAATGGTACACCTAGTAGCAAAATTCACAACTAAGTCTAGATTGCACACCAGGCACAGTTTCCGGTTATTTTTGGGTACCCCTTCGTATACATAAACATAGGACTAGTGCAAGACAGGAGAGGAACTATACTACACTATAAATAGATAAATAATCAATAAATAATAGGTGAGGAAACAGATATTAATAATTTTAAATAGATAGTAATAAATAATAACACCTAATAATAAAAAGCAACAGTAATAACAAGTGTAACAAATGTACTGCATACAAATAAGCAGGGAAGGGGCACAGCACAGAGTTCAGAGTCCAGAGAGCCAAGGACTAGAAGCTGTTGTAGACCCTGGCAGAACTGGTTCAGATGCTAAAGTACTATCTGCCAAATGGAAGTTGGACAAAGAGTCTATGGAAGTAGTGGGAGCCTGTCTTTCACAAAGCAATAAGCTTTGCGAATAAGGATATTTTTAATGGAGCACTGACAGGTCCAAATGATCTTTTCTGTTGAGTGCACTATCCACTGTAGAACAAGTCTGAGACTGTAGAACTTGGTCTGAGACAAAGCAGTTCCCAAACCAGATAGTGATTCAGCTAGACAAAATGCTCTTAAAGGTTTTCAATGGAATATGATGAGAATGAGTGGATTCTTGCAGGGAGGGCTTCTGTTCTCTTTCTCCGATGTAGAACCCTCATCCTCATCTGAGTTCACCTCTGTTATAGTACGTCTTTATTGGAAAACTAACAGTGACAGATCAGGAGGCATGAACATGACTAAGAGAATAAAAGTGAATAAAAAAAACAAAACGCTAACTTTTACAAGTATCATAATGTATGTTTTTATTCTATAATAGTAATAATAATAGCCACTCACTACTCAAAACAGTTAATGTATGAAGGATCCGGGACTGAACCCACAACTTCTGGACTTGGAGACAGGAGTTCTTACTGCTGCAGCAAAACAAACATATACGTGCATGTGTGTGTGTTTCATACCCTATCCCAATTTCCTTTACTTTGGTTAAATTGTAGAAAAAAAATGCACTTGTTTTGTTATATCTGTGTATTTTGTGAAAGTGTTTATTTGATATTTGGACTTCAGTCTTCACACATTATACATTTCACGTTGGCATTTTGCCATTATAAGTAGAACATGAAAAAAGTTTCTGTTTTAAGTATGTGTTCAACATTTCTTGCCTGGCATTTCCTGTCATCCAAAATTTACACATATCATTGTAGACACGGAATACACATGAAATGTATGTATTACAAATAACGATATATTATTTACCCTATACAATTCAAGGCACCTCACACCCAGATAAACAGACTTGAGCTGGGAAATCTTTGTGTACAACTAAAGCTGTGTCGGTGAGGGATTGGATAGCAGGCTGCCTGCTGCCGGTGCTGATCGACACATTTGTAAAACAAAAGACGCTGATGAGGAGGTCTATCCAACAGGGGGAGCTAGCTCCCTGGTTGGAATAAGTTCTTTTAAGTAACCTGAAACTATATAAATATAATGTAAAAAGTCGATATCCTTCCCATAGTGATATGGCGGTAAGAAATCACATAAGAGATTTACGCGGCATAACAGACGAGGAAGCCAATGACAAACCCATGTGAGAGTCTGACATTTTCACCACTGAGCTGGGAGGATTTCAGGATCGGATGATGTAATCTTCCATCCATCCGTCAGCTTCAAAGGTGTGCCGGGCAATGTTCCAAGGCTTTATACTCTTTCTCCATGTGCACGCAAAGAGAGGCATGCTGACATTTAACACACAGAAATAGTGCATGTTGCCCGTTTGTCTTTGTCTATCTTGTCCTATGCTTGGCCTAGCAGTTCTAAATGTTGAGCCCTTGTGTGCTAAATCTGGCCTGTATATGTGAGAAGAAGCAGATTTAGAAAATATTTTTTGTACAAAGCACAGTGACATATTAAAAATAAACTTATTATAAGAGGTGCAAGGGAATTTAAGGTGACCCGAGATAGCAAGTTGTTTCGCAGACTTCAGAAATTCTAGTGGTAAAAAACTGAGGGTTGGAGGGACTTTGTGGTAAAATAAATGCAACATTGCGAAGAATTGGGGTGTCCCCTTCAAAGTCAGACCACAATGTGATGCTAAACTCCAATTTGTAATACTCAACTAGATAACTGCTGATACAGCATACTAGCCTACTTCATGCCCTATGTACAACACAAGGCTGGAGTGAGGGCATGCCATTATTGCTGTAGCTGCTTGCTCAACTCACTAAAGCGGTCCCCCCTATGGTAGAATGGACCGAAAGACACATTTACAGTATGGAAATGGCATAAGCATTCAGTTTTCTGACCGTTTTAGAAATGGTCCAGCTGTATAACCAAACTTAAAGAAATGAAAGATTTATAAGCGTTAAACAGTACTTCTCTTAAACAAGAAGTTTTATTTTATTTGCAACACCAATCTTTTCTTTATTTTTGTGTGAACTGTTTTACTTTGAATTTTTACTAAAGTTTTTAAAACAAAGATATTTTGTATGTGGAACCATTTCAACACGTCAAGCTTTTGCCAGAATTCCATGGGGCATACCGAAGCTGCAGAACTTTGGTAATTTTGGGTAAATGCAGCTACACATTACTTAAAGCGGTGAGTTCACTCCATTGGACACAAATGTGCAGCCTGTAAACATCAATGCTGCATGTAATAAATTAAAGGAAACCATGGTTCAATGTATACAGCTTTCTGATCTAAGCCTTCCATAACTTTGATGTAAGATTACAGATCAAAGCGTTACATTCATATCAGACAGATGTTACCACTTTTACAGGATCTGCTACAGGGTGAAATTATATTTATACCCAAAATTCTCTTTATTTCTACTAATTGCCTGTTTGAATTGAAAAGAATACAATTTACTCTAAAATTGTGTTTTACAATGACCATCAAAAAAAGCCATGTCACCGGGAAAAGCAAGAATTGACTTAAAGCAGAAACGTGCTGTAGGTGGTGAATGGTGCAATTGTTATGTAGCATGTTCAAGAGTGGGCACAGTGGTCCTACCTACATGGATTTTGCATGTTCTTCCTATATCTTTCATAGTTTCTTAAGACACTGACACCTCTGCAGTGATAAGGGTGATTTCTGTAATTAAGCGCTCAAAATGAGGAGTTTCTTTATTAGCAGAGGATATCCTTTTCATATTATGGACAGATACCTGAATCAAGCCAGCAGTAGACCTCATAACATCCACTCTAAAAGAAACCCCAATAATTAACCTGCATCCTGTTGTTCCTCCCATTACACCTTAAAACTTTCTCTCTCTCTCTCTTTCTCCTAACCCACTTTGATCTACTTCTGTCGACTGCTTAACCTAAACAAATTTCTCAGCCACAGCTCATTTCACAGAGGATAACCATATTCTCCACCAGACACTCTGAGCTGTAATAGATTGTATCTGATCCCTCTGGTGAATTCAATATTAAATAATGGGACTCTTGCTAGTCTAAAAATCTTGTATACTGGAATTTTTTAGGTAGTGTCCAGCCATCTGCACAAGTGAAATAAAGAGATGGCTTGCAGACTGTTTCAAATAGTATGGTTGAGCCATTAAAATTAACATCACTTACAAAGATTATTGTAAAACAAAACACTTCCTTTGATCATAGCCACAATGATGTTTCTGTTTGTGTTCTTTCATATGGCTTTAAAGCTTCTTTTCAAAGAAAAACAGGAGGCGCTAAAATCATGCATACAATGTGATCAAATATTTTTCCAGCTTTGATGGTTTAATATTTCCTTTTGTTATTTCTAATGGCAAATTTTCAACATCTGCTCTCATGCTTTCTTCCTTTACTTTCTTGGAGTTTGTTTCCCCCTTACCTTTCATCTTCTATATTATATTTGTTTTTCTCCTTTTCAGTTGTACTACATACAGCTGGAAGATTATGTATTTTACCTTTTTTCTTTTAGCCTAGAAATAACCTTTTAATGCTTTTCTCCTTGTTTACCTGTATTTGTTTCACAATAACTGTGGCCACCATGATTAATATTTTTTTCTTTTTTTTAATTCTGCAGGAGCACTTCTGTGATGCTGATAGCTAGTGGAACTGACTACATTGCATGGTGGCTAAATACGGTGTAGAGCAGTGGTTCCTAAACTCGATCCTGGGGACCCACTGTGGCTGCAGGTTTTTGTTCCAACCAACTTCCATTTTTCATTGGACTCTTAGCCTAATTAAGTGAGTCGTTATTCCCCAGTTTCTGTGTTTTGGAGTCAATGTAGAAATTACAAACTAAGTTTGGTAGATTTTTATTAAAATGTAATAAGCAGTTATATAGGGAATATGTAGTTTTTGTTTAAGTCATTAACAGTATTTTCAACCTAATTTTCATTCTGCTTTTTCAGGTGTTGTGGTTATTTAGTTGATTATTTCTGATTAGTGAGTCTGGCACTGAAGTCGTTGCTGTTTCATTATCCCGGGTGTCTGCTGTACGGGTTGTTAATTGTCACTATTTGGGTTAAACAAAGGGAGCAAATTACATAGGAAAAAGGGAAAGTAATAGGAAGACAACAAAAGAGATTTAAGCTTTTATGAAAACTTTAGAAAAAAAATATAAATATTTCTAAATGTCTTATAAATATAAAAGCCATTCTGAATACAGAATAAGGGAAGAGTAAAGAAGACCAGCTAATTAAATGAGATCAGTTGTTATCAATTATTATCACCGATTGTGAATCTGGTTGGAACAAAAACCTGCAGCCACAGTGGGTCCCCAGGACCGAGTTTGGGAACCACTGGTATAGAGGAATATATCTCATTGTGCTACTAAGGGAAATTATACTGACTATGATTTGGGAGAACCTTCCCTGAAGAGATCTACCAACCCAGAGGATCACCTTGATGAAGATGATGTTAGTGAGAACATTGCCTTCATTATCCATATTTATGATAACGCTCAGATCTTCCTTAAGAGTAAGGAGTCCTTTCATTACAGACATTGACTCGATGATCTGGACAAAACAAGTGACATTCTAAAAATCTGTATTTAGGCACCAAAGGACTGGTAGGTTGGTTAAATACTTGGTATAATACAAAGATAATTGTGAATGCAGCTGTCTAATTATTTTGGGGTTTTGCATGTTGAAACAGCCTCTATAATGATGGAAAAGTTGGACACTGCATTCAAGCCAAAAATCAAGGAAGAAGCTATGGGGCTGACTTTGACACATCCTGTGCATTAGATTAAATTAGATATACTTTATGAATCCATCCATCCATCCATTATCCAACCCGTTATATCCTAACTACAGGGTCACAGGGGTCTGCTGGAGCCAATCCCAGCCAACACAGGGTGCAAGGCAGGAAACAAACCCGGGCAGGGCGCCAGCCAACTGCAGGGCTAAGCTTTATGAATCCCGTGGGGAAATTCAAATGTATTCAGTATCAGAAATAAAATAATTATTTCCATCTTTGAAGTTCCATCTTTGTCTTTTTCAGACTGGGACAATGACTTTGCTTGTTCATTTCCTTCTTTAACCTGGAGACAAGGGAGTTTTCAAAAACAGTGCTGCAAATGCAGATATGTGGTGTATCAAAAGGTAACAATGTTGTGTTAAATAATGTGTGATTGTATATACTATGCTTAGTAGCTGTTAGTAAACAGTAATTGGAATGATGGCTTTTTTCTTTATAGTCTTAAAACAGCTTTGATGAACATCTTCGGCATTGAGATGAGCAACAGTCATACCTCCTTGCTGTTGGAAGAGGCTAAGGTAAACTGATAACTTTTACATAGACCTTGATAAATAACTCTTCCCCCGTCTGGTGGCAGGTTCGCTCTGTACATTTGGTTAGCCTTATGAAGCTCACTTTGTTTTTAATTTAACTTATGACAATGCACTCCTTAGTTTCTACATTTTCATTCGAGCAACTGTCTATACAATTGATGTTTGGATAAACAAGAGAGGCCCTCGACACTAAAAGAGGTTTCAGCAAAACTACTGAATGACTAATATTTGTAATGAGAAGAACAATTTAGAATGTTGCCTTGTTTTAGAAACAAAGCATTATGTGCATTTAGTCAGACACTCATTATGCATTTAAAGTTGGACCATGGCTTTTATTCAACTACAACATTCAAATTCATGTGTTGAGAAGCAATGGGTAGAAAACAATTTAGCACTTATTCTGGATTAGGAAACATTTAGGCAATAGTTATCTATCCTAGAACTACTTAATAGAACTTTGAATACAAATATTGATATACTTCCTCATGGCAGTGCTTTAGAAGATTTTTCAGCACCAAAGTTTGAGAACAGTGTTTTTTTTATCTTTCATCAGAACAAATGCAGATATTGTTACAAAACTACAAGGAAGCGGTGGTTCCACTAATGTAGTTTCATCAATTGTATGTGATCTAGAGGAATTTGAAGGTGAGAAAGCACTTTCAGATTATGCACAAAGTACCCTTTGTCTCCTCTGCAAATGATTCTTTAAAGTGAACAGTAGAACACAACCTGAAAGATTTTGAAAATCAAATTTTTGTTTTAATATAGATTGTCAAAGAGATAAATACATTAGTAACAAAGGGGAATTATTGAGCCCCTTGAAATAGCTTTGGGTTGCTTTCTGTAATTCTCTTATGTTCTTTTTTAATGAGAAAATCCAGAGGATACATCAGCACCTCGGGTCCAGATTCTCTCTGTATTTTTTTTAAACTACACTCGCCTATTCACTCTTTTTCTTCTTTCCAGCTTCCCACTTCCTCAGAAATGTCAGATCTCATCTGTAAATCTAAGTCATCTACTTGTCAGCTGGACCCCCTCCTTATAGTTCCGGTTAAAGCCTGCCTCCCCTCTCTGGTCCCTCTCATTTCTGCCATAATCCACTCTTCTCTCACTACTGGTACTGTTCCTTCATCTTTTAAAACTCCTGCAATAACCCCAATACTGAAAAAACCTGGTGCTGATCCTACTAACTTCAATAATTTTCACCCTATTTGTAACTTGCCCTTTATCTCTAAAATTCTTGAAAAAATAGTAGCTATCCAACTTCACTCCCACTTATCTCATAATAATCTATATGAAAAGTTCCAATCTGGTTTTCGCCCCCTTCACAGCACAGAAACGGCACTTGTTAAAATTCCCAATGACCTTCTTATGGCTGCTGACTCCGGTTTAATTACTATTCTCATCCTCCTTGATCTGAGTGTGGCCTTTGATACTATTTGTCATACCACTCTCCTTAATAGATTATCTTTGATTGGAATTACCCACACTCATCTTGATTGGTTCAGATCCTACCTCTCAGGCCTCACTCAGTTCATTTAGCTTAAAACTTTCACATTCCAACCCACCGTTGTTACTTCAGGTGTGCCCCAGGGCTCTGTCCTGGGGCCTCTTCTTTTTATTATTTACCTTCTTCCCCTTGGCAATATCTTTCGTAAACATAACATTAATTTTCACTGTTATGCTGATGACACCCAGCTCTACCTTGCTAGTAAACCCACCTCTTCCTTTCCACCATCTTCGCTTATTGACTGTATTGCTGAAATTAAATGCTGGTTTTCTTCGAATTTTCTTAAATTAAACAGTGACAAAGCTGAGGTTCTCCTCATTGGCTCAAAATCATCATTATCCAAAGCCGATAATCTTTCTCTTGTGATTGATTACTCTGTTGTTTCCCCATCACCTCAGGTCAAGAGTCTGGGTGTCATCCTCAACAGTACTCTACCTTTCCAATCTCACATTAATAACATCACCCAGTCTGCTTATTTCCACCTACGTAATATTAATCGCATCCGCCCCTCCCTCACTCCCCATACCACTGTCATTCTTGTTCACAGTCTTGTTACTTCTTGTCTGGACTATTGCAATTCACTCCTCTTTGGTCTCTCTAATAAATCTCTCCATAAGCTTCAGCTAGTCCACAATTCTGCAGCTTGTATCATTACTCGAACCTCATGTATTCATCATATTACTCCAATCTTGCAGCAGCTTCTTTGGCTCCCGATTAAGTTTCGAATTGATTTTAAAATTCTGCTATTAACATTTAAGACCATTCATAACCTCGCCCCTCCATGTCTGTCCAACCTTCTTCATGTTGCCATTACCTCCTGTAACCTTAGATCATATTCCTCCATCCACCGGACTGTCCCTCTCGCCCGTCTAACCTCCAAGGGGAGCAGAGCATTCAGCTGTTCTGTTCCCAAGCTCTGGAATTCATTACCTACTGAGATTAGAAATATCAAATCATTTTCAACCTTCAAATGTAAACTTAAAATGCATCTGTTTAAAATGATATTTTCTTTATGATTAGAGTGGGTTTGTTTGGTTTTAATTTTTATATCTTCTGTTTTTTCTGATTTTTTTAAGTTGTTTATAATGTGTCTTTTTATTTATTTATTCATTGTTTGTTCGGTGTCCTTGAGTTCTCAGAAAGGCACCTTGTATAAATAAAATGTATTATTATTATTATTAGGTATTAAAATAGATGAAACAAAAGAACTGCCTTTTACAATCAGTTGCCAGATACCAGAGGTCACCACGTATATTCCTGTTTTGCAAAGTTTGAAATTCATGGTCAGAAACACAGAGATTTGTGCACCTCATCCATTCCAACTTTTTTTTTACAAAGACTTCAGTGGTGGAAGTTACTGTAAAACCCACCCACTGTTCTCTACATATTTAACCAATACAACTACAGTATATTACATTCACAGGGTAGGATGCCTGCAGTTTGTATTGTTAAATTGACCCTCAAAATGTAATTCTTCAGTACTGAATATATACTTATTGTCTCTGTTTCTTTGTTCAGATTTCAATAAATGCAGTTTGATTTGATATCCTTGATTTTGGACCTTAAAACACTTGAAAGTAAAGAAGTATATTTGCCTAGATCTTCTAAAATGAAATACAGCACAATAAGTAAAATTACAGGTAATATCAGAATTGAACTCCATTTATGTGTTTGACAAGTAAATCAGATGCTCAGGATGTATTTTGTGAGGATGATCATAGAGACATAATGTTTGATGAGCACAGTTTCCAAATACATTGTGAAACTCTTCAGTCAGACCCACAGCTTAACAATGTGTATGGGTTCAAAAGAAATTCAACAGTAAACACTTTACAGTTTTTTCATGTGTGCAGCAATTTTTCATTTGACATCATGCGTGATGTTCTTAAAGGAGTGGGTCAATATGAGCTCAGCTTTTTGTTTGGGTATTTAAAAGAACATTTTCTCTTAAAGGAATAGCTACTTTCACAAATCAACTCATTGGACAGTTGTAACATAAAAGATATCCAGTAGATGTAAACAAGGAGAAAAGTAGAAACAATTTGGGGTTGAATTGAATTCAAACTTCATGCCTTGTTAGAAACACCCCATTACTGTTTGGGCATGTGTAACTGTTGTGAATTCTGACTAAGGATCAATGTGCTTTAATTTTAGTTTTAATGCTATTAGCCATTAAAAGCTTATTAAAGCTTATTAAAAGCTTATGATGCAGCTTAAAAGGTCACCATTTCGTTTAGCATAAGGGCTGCTGGGCCCTGTCTTCCTCAGCCTGCCTGATGTTTCTCTTGGTTGGTTTTGAACTTCTGTGAGTCAAGAATTGTGTGTTTATGCACTACATGACAGTACCACTTGCAATTCAGAAACTTGTTGCTTTTCATTACAAATAATGCACATATTTTTTCTCCAAGTGTTACTTATGGTATAATTGTAGTATCTACGTACTTAATTCATGACCATCACAAACTTTTAAACTTGGTATACCCCAACCAAAACGTAATACCCAAGCAACATTTTGTGACACTTTACCCCACATGCTTTAGGAAAACAGATCCTCTTTTACACATATTGAGTATGGATTTTAAGTAAAGCATAGACTTTTCAAAAACACTTTCCAAAACTTTATAATATTCTCAAAGTCCCTAGCCAAAACACACCAGATTTCTATTGGGGGCTGTTTGGAAGAGTCTGGTGTTGGCGAACAGTTGGCCATTTCTCTTAAATTTCTAAAAGATGAAAATATCTATTACACTTAAGTGGATTACAATTTTTAGCATAATAATTTTATATAAGAAAATAATGTACAAGCTTCCATTCTTTTAAAGAATAAAGATCATACTGTTGGTACAAGAATATATCGATTTTATAATTGATTCACTAGTCACACAGTATTTCAGGAAACATTACCATGTCTTTAGATTTTGTGACAGAGAAGAAAAGGAAACTACTGAAGTGCATAGTTTGGGTTTTTGTAAACCGTTTAATCTTCAGCATTTGTATGGACCAACTGAAAGCATTTATGTGGTGCTTCTCAATTGTTTGATACATCCTGAAAGGTGCTGTCCAGTGGGGGCTGGGCGGTCTCGTGGCAGTGGAGCCCCTGAAGATTTTGTTTTTTTTTTCTCCAGCCCTCTAGAGTTTTTTCTTGTTTTTTCTGTCCTCCTGGCCATTGCACCTTACTTTATTAATTATTACTTTGTATGCTTAATCTTATTTTTATATTTTTCTTTCTTCATCATCTAAAGCACTTTGAACTACGTAATTTGTATAAAAACGTGCTATATAAATAAATGCTGTTGTTGTTGTTGTTGTTATCTATAATACAAGCTGAGCTTTTGATTTGTGTTGTACAGTTTGCATAGTTTGCATAGGATGTATTTGAGGGGCTTGCAAGGTGTTAAGATGATAGAATTGTTCTGTCATAAGCCAAATGTGTGTTCTGTTAACTTTCAGTTAAAAACTTCATGTATAGCAGACATATGTGGAATCATTATGGGAAAGTTCTGCTTTGCTACATTGATGATGTATTGTATTGCCTTGATGTAATGTATTGACATTGGGTGAAAAGTAAGACTTGTTTAAACACCCCAGAATTTTTTTCAATTTATTTGCTTAATAAAAAAGTACAAAAGTAGCTTTAAGTTCTATTATTGCCCAAAAGGGCGATGGAATAACATATGGCTAATAATAACTGATAACAGTATACATAGTTCTGAATTTTGAACATTTTTAATTGGATATTTATTGAGGCCTTTTTAACATGATTCACACTTTATGTTAACAGTATTCAGTGTTTATTTTTACTCTTCACAAATACAATTAACCCTTATTTAGTGTTAAAGCTACACTGTTTAAATTTCTGCTACACTAATGAGAGCTTCTTATGTACTCTCCATATCTATTGATTCACCCTTAGTATGTGTTAAAATAATGCATAGTTTCTTCATAAATACTAACAGATTAACATTCAAATATAGTTAAATCTCTAATACTGAAATGAGAGTTAAATTCACACTAGTTAGAGTGAAATATATAAACAGTGGTGATTACGCTGTGATATAATAATTTATCTGTTAAGAGTAAATAAACTATTGGGTTTTAAAGTGAGGAAGAAAATAAAGATTTTTAGTTAACTTGGGTACACAGCTGACATAAATTTGCAATGGGGTAATGCAAGGGTAAATATCACATTTAAAAAGGAGATAATTTAAGCAGTTATACTATTCATAGTTGCATTTGATAAGAAAAAAGGAAGCATCAAACAAACAATTTCTTACAGACAGGCTTAAGGGAAAGTCTAGTAACAGATAAAAACATTTTCAGCAGACAGCTTAAAGTAAGTCGGTAGCAGATGAATCAAAGTTTTTAGTAGTGAGAGCATTTTAAAAATCTGATACATGGGCATAGAGAGGGCCAGTATATATTATACAGGACATGTAGTTTAGTCAGTTAGTCATTTTCCAACCCGCTATATCCTAACACAGGGTCACAGGGGTCTGCTGGAGCCAATCCCAGCCAACACAGGGCGTAAGGCAGTAACATATCCCGGGCAGGACGCCAGCCCACAGCAGGACATACACACACACACACACCCACACACCAAGCACACACTAGGGGCAATTTAGGATTGCCAATGCACCTAACCTGCATGTCTTTGGACTGTGGGAGGACATGCAAACTCCATGTAGAAGGAAGCAAACCCAGGTCTCCTTACTGCGCGGCAGTACTACTACTGTGCCACCGTGCCGCCCACATGTAGTTTAAAATCATAATTTTCATTTCATTTTAAAAGGGCTTAACTGTTACTCAGTCAACTTTCAAATCATTAGGCCAGTAGAGTATCTATACTAATAAAAGGTAAAGCCCTCACTGACTGACTGACTGACTGACTCACTCACTCACTCACTCACTCACTCATCACTAATTCTCCAACATCCCGTGTGGGTGGAAGGATGAAATTTGGCAGGTTCATTCCTTACAGCTTCCTTACAAAAGTTGGGCAGGTTTCATTTTGAAATTCTACGCGTAATGGTCATAACTGGAAGCTGTTTTTCTCCATTTACTCTAATGGAGATGAGCTTGAAAGCCGTGGGGGCGGAGTTTCGTGTGACATCATCACGCCTCCCACGTAATCACGCAGTACGTAGAAAACCAGGAAGAGCCCCAAAAAGCGCTGAAGAAAACATGCATTATATAATTGAGAAGGCAGCGAAACAATAAGAAGCGAGCGAGTGACATACACAACCATATTCATGAGTTCTGCTACTTCGGAAACAAAGCACGATGTAAACCTAAACTTTAAATTAAGTTCATAGGCAGGCTGCCGCTGGCGTTTGTAATTTAGTGCCTGCCCATATAAGGCCGTCCGCAGCGGCAATCCAATAAAAATACTGCCACTAAATATTCACGGGTGAAGGACTGTGCTTATGCAGACGAAGATGAGATGGTCAGGGTGGTGTTTGGCACAAACTCAGCGAAACTGCGAGAGAAAGTTTTAAGTGCCGGGACTT